>BRDA01045062.1:5000-10449 GCA_036984385.1 Crenuchus spilurus
CAGTGGTACTAGTGAGGGCTCCTGTAGCAACTCCTCAGAACAGAGGCTTCTTGGAAACGTACGCAGGATAACAGATGAAAGAATGCCAGTGGTCCGGGTGCAACCTAAGCGTTCTGAGGCTAAGCAAGACGAACTGAAGCCACTGGCCATGGCTTCTTGTAGTGGTCAACGTTGCAAATGTGAGGATTGCAGCAGTCCAAGAGCACTCCCTGCCTGCTGGCTCTGTGGGCGGCGGTGCCTGTGCTCTGCCGAGTCGACAGTTGACTATGCCACCTGTGCCTGCTGCCTCAAGGCCCTGTTCTACCACTGCTCCACCGATGATGAGGATGTCTGTGCTGACAAGCCCTTTTCCTGCACCCAGCCACACTGCTGCGTGCGCTGGTCAGTGGCTGGTGCGCTGGTGTTCATTCTGCCCTGCCTGCTGTGTTACCTCCCTGCCAGAGGTTGCCTGGCAGTCTGCCAGGCTTGCTACAACCTCGGCCACAGACCTGGGTGCCGTTGCCGGAACAATGATGTTAAACACTGCAAGAATATAACGTAATGAAAGAAAAAATTGCCTTTTTGACATTGTAGTTTTGGCACTGTAAACTGGGAAAGGTGACAGACTCATAAGAGCGGTGTTTGAAGTTTTTTTGTTTTTGTTTGTCCCTCCTTGTTATCCTGGGGGATATTTCTGAAAGGAGGATTTTACAGCACTCCCAAGCTTGCTAATGTTACCTGAAAGTGAAGATTGTCCAGAAAATGGGCTTACAGTATCTGTCTAACTGTAAAATGTTGCTTTGTGAAATATCTCCCCTTTTCAGCTATTGCTCCCTATAGGACACAACAGTCTTTCCCTTATTTTTCTCTTGTTACACCGAAATCCAGAATTTTAGCAATATTGACACTCAGTAACATGACTGATAGCATTTTTTGGACTAACCAAAGTTGTGAATTAGCAAGTTACCATTTCTCAGAGTTTTTCTCTTTTTTTGTACATATAATATTTCAACTGTGAAAAACAGTGCCAGCCCAGAGGCACCTTGACAGATTTTTATATATGAAACATATAATACATATATAGCATTATACATTCATTTTGAATGTATGTCAATCATTTATATATATATATATATATATATATATATATATTTTGCCTTACAGAAGAAGCCTTACCTGAATTATCCCAACAACTATTCTTGTAAAACTGTACAGTCACCCTCAGAAAAAAACCTTTATTTTCTAATTTCAACACATTGTTTAGTGTAAAGAATATTTATTTGAAGTTTTATTATTTTATAAAAAAAAGGAAATATTTATTTCAAGAGGCATCTTGTATACATCACCCTAACTTTGAGAGAGAGGAAAAAAGTTGTTGCCAATAAGATTGACAAGGGTGTCACATATGATGCATATGTTCACTATAAATTAGAAAATATATTAACGTTTTTTTGAAATCAAACAAATGCTTGTCTCTCAGTGTCTTTCTGTCCCAACTTTGGTTGCTTTGTAACATCTCGCTACAAAGAAGCCATTGTCAAGGATCGTCAGCTTCTCCTGTGCCTTTTGTTTATGGGACAGATCTGCTGTCAGGCTAACGTTTCGCTGCCTGGGGGTTTTGGTGATGGAAACCATGTACAGGGATCGACAAGCATCCTGGGTCAGTATGAGAGAGTTAGAGTGAAGGTACAGTACCTGTCAAAAGTTTAGACACTTGAACATTCAGTGTTTTTTCAGGATTTAAAAATGTTCTGCATTGTAGATTAATACTAAAGTCATCCAGACTATGAATAAACACATCTGTAATTATTTAGTAAACAAACAAGTGTTAAACAAACCAGAATATGTTTATATTTTACATTCTTCAAAGTAGGCACCTCAAATGTAAAATATTGCATGAGAAGGTGTGTCCAAACTTTTGACTGGTACTATAGATGCTAGAAAAATTGTAAAGTAGGAATCCTTTCATATGGAGCTTTGTATCACTGACTTCAGGAAACTTCTAGGAGAAAACCTTATTGAGTGTGAGTGCACATACGACAGAGTGGCATTTCCCCAGAACAGCTTTTGGGCATCCAAATCCACAATTTTCCATGAGCTTAATTCTTCAACCTGCACACTGCTAAGACGAGGTTTGTCTTTCCAGCTTGTATGAAGAAGTAATGTTCTTTGGGGCATTTTTTTTTGTCTCAGGCCTCCCGTGCAGGCAGGAGATCCTGGCCACCTCCGCTTCCTCGAGGAACATCTGGTCCTGGTTTAGCCTCCTAAGCGTGCAGAGCACTATCTGGCAAGATTGTTGCTGTTGGCAGGCTGTTGTTTTCTGAGCTCTTCCGTGCTGTGGAAAGTGCCCAAAGGGAATACAAAAAGCAGATACGCTGATCACCGGATGGGACAACACTTTGCGTTATTATTAGCAACGGTAGTATTGGCATTATTGTGACCAGTGCTAGCTCACGGCTCACTAAGTTGCTTGTGCCAGCATGGGTTCTGCTGTACGGTATATCATAATAACACTGTGACCGCAAAGGATTATTTGGTAAACCTACCCACAAAATTTTGATATTTGCTTGCCCAAGGGAAGGAGTAGCACAGGAAAGAGAAGCTGGTGCATGTTTATGTGTGTTTTCAGGGACACGATATGCATTACTGCCTTTCACACCTGTGGCTTTGCATGTCAGTGCATGTTTGTATTAGCACTGTGGTTTTGTTATGATGGATGGCTAGCTTTCAGCTCTAGCTTTTCAGGCTGAAAAATCCAATCACAGTCACTATAGCTCCTCTTCCCCCCTCCCCCACCATTGTTTTAAACCTTGAATAGGGGAGGGGTGATGGTGGTGGTGGGGTTCATTGGCTAAAACAACCTTGTAGAGAGCTCAAAATGTTATTTTGAATAAGAATGAACTTACAGTTTACTTCACATTCAGTCTAGGCTGCTTTGGTACAGCCCCATGTCTTCACTACCTGCTTGGCATTCTCATGGGGAGCCTTTGCAGTGTAGGTGTACGCAATGACGCCCACATGCATGCTCGCGTGTGAGTGCTGAGACTATGGGTGGCACAAAAGAAGAATAGATTAGGAGTTCAGGGAGAAGTGACACCCGTCTGAAACACACACAAAGAAAGAGCTCGAGTGCAATGGAGAAAATATTGATTTCTTCAGCTAGTAGAAGCAGAAGTGGGTCAAAGAGAGGCTGGGAGGGCCGACCTCGATAAACAGAAGGCCTCTCACACACACACATTCACGCACGCCAAGACGGCAATCCATCATCTGAAGTTATCACTGACCCAGGTCAAAAGGAAGTTACTCAATTTGAGCCTGCTGTGTTTTCGGGCTGTTCGTTTGACGGATGTTTGGATGGGAGGGGTGAAGCACATTCACCAGGTCCATGCAGTGTTCCCAAAGAGGACACATTAAACCACAGAAGGAAGACAGGAATTAAATCTGTGAGGTGAAGAAAGCAGAGAAGTACAATTGCTTCCTCTAATCTGTTCAGCTTCGGGCTTCAATACATATACTGTACATGTTCAGATCACATCTTTTTGGGACGTGTGTATAAATAAATAGACTGCCACTCAAATGCTTGGGGCACCCATAGCTTGAACTTTTTCTTTAGCTGTTATACTTATTAATGCTGCTGCTCCAGATACAGAACTTCTATGGTAGAAGGGTGAGGTAGGAAGGTTTTGGTGTCTCCCACAAGTTGTTAACAGTGAGTAGATAGACTTTAGTACAGCTGTTTACTCTCCACCAGACTTTTATTTCATGCAAGCCATCATGGGAGGTAAGAATACGGTACATAAACTGCAATAGGATATATTAGTCCAAAAACAACATCAATAAAGAATAGAGAATGAGATGTGAAAGCATTTTGCAACTAGAGTAATTTTTAAAAAATGAAAACAGTGATCTTGATCAACGTTAGTGATATAACTGCTGTAGTACTAATATCTACCATATTCATATGTCTCAGGATGACTTCTACAATATATGTACTAAACTCTTGTTGGAGAACAGATGTACAAAAGCCTTTAAACTTATTTAAAGAACTGAACTAAAAAGCAGTGACGCTGTTCTACCTCAGAAGACTGAGTATCTGGAGCAGCATCTCAAAACAGCTAGAAAAAACAGCTTTATTCTTATATATATATATATATATAATATACAGTCTACAGCACAGTTTCCTACATTGTAAATGAATACTGAAGTCATTCAGACTATGAAGGAACACATAATAAATCATGTAGTAAACTTAAACAAACCAAAACATGTTTTAGATTTTAGATTCTTCAAAGTAGACACACAACTGATGTCTCAAACACATTAAAAGACAAGAAATGCAAGTCATGAACTCTTGACAAGACTCAGCTGTTAACTGAAAGCCATTCCAGGTGACTACCTCATAAAGCTGACTGAGAAAATACTAAGAAAGCTGCATCTAAGCAAGAGGTGCCTACTGTGAAGAATGTAAAATATAAACATATTCTGGCTTGTTTAACACTTTTGTTTACTAAATAATTACATACAGTGTATCACAAAAGTGAGTACACCCCTCACATTTCTGCAGATATTTAAGTTATTTTTAACTTAAGGCAGTATTAGCAGGGGGTTAGGCATATTAAGGCAGTTCTGGAAAATAATGGTGTCCACACAAAATATTGACACTTCAGGAACTTTCACTAAGGGGTGTACTCACTTTTGTTGCCGGTGGTTTAGACATTAATGGCTATTTACTGAATTATTTTGAGGGAAATTTACACTGTTATATAACACAGACTACTTTTCATTTTGTCAAAGTGTCATTTTCTCAGTGTTGTCCCATGAAAAGATATACTTAAATATCTGCAGAAATGTGAGGGGTGTACTCACTATTGTGATACACTGTATGTATTTCTTCATAGTTTGGATGACTTTAGTATTAATCTACAATACAAAACATTTTTAATTCATGAAAGACCACTGAATGTTCAGAAGCCTTTGACTGGTAGTGTATGTGTGTGTGTATAGTGTATATTCTTGAGTATGAAATGTGCTATATTATTATTATTATTATTATTATTATTATTATTATTATTATTATTATTATAAACGTTTGCTCTGGAAAGTCTCTGTTGGAAGACTGGAAAGAAATAATGAATGTGTGTGCGTGCACTTTCTTTAGCCTAGAGCAAAATAGAGAGAGAGAGAAAATGAGTGAGAGAGATAGAGGAGGTGGGGGGTGGATTTGGCAGTGGTGCAGTTGGAAAAGCCCCCAGAGCGTCTCTCTCTTTGTTGGTTTTAGCGGGCCAGTGATGCTGTGGAGCTCCGGCTCTTTTCTCTGTGCTCAGCAAGGCAGAATAGTGGTCAGGAAGGAAGGAAGCGGCCCATTCTGTGCACTCCTATTGTCTGACCACCAGGCCTGGGCAATCAAACATCAATGACAGGGGACCGTATTGGGGGTGGGGGTGGGTTGACTTGGGGGGGGGTCTCTGTT
>BRDA01045062.1:10459-30409 GCA_036984385.1 Crenuchus spilurus
GCCAGGGGACAGTAACTACAAACTAACGGGTCCGGACCACCAGTCTGTTATCCTCACGTGTCTTACCCGGCGAAGGAAGGAAGGACTGGTGATAAGACGGAACGACTCGTGTCTCTTTTCTCGGCCAGAGCAAAATAGAGAGAGAGAGAAAATGAGTGAGAGAGATAGAGGAGGTGGGGGGTGGATTTGGCAGTGGTGCAGTTGGAAAAGCCCCCAGAGCGTCTCTCTCTTTGTTGGTTTTAGCGGGCCAGTGATGCTGTGGAGCTCCGGCTCTTTTCTCTGTGCTCAGCAAGGCAGAATAGTGGTCAGGAAGGAAGGAAGCGGCCCATTCTGTGCACTCCTATTGTCTGACCACCAGGCCTGGGCAATCAAACATCAATGACAGGGGACCGTATTGGGGGTGGGGGTGGGTTGACTTGGGGGGGGTCTCTGTTCCATCCTGAAGTTTTTATCTGGCTCTGGCAGTCAGAGTTCTACACACACAGGTCATAATAGGCTCTTCCGTAAACTTACTTACAGCACAAATACACAGTAAAGCCGGCTGGAAATGTTAACCCAGCTGAAGATCTGTGTGACATTGGCCATCAACTTAGCAGTGATATCTCTCACTGTTTTCCTTGTTTGTGAACTTCAGTAAGTCTCACCCCAGCATTCCTATCAGAACGAGACGGCAGCTCTACCCGAAGGCCGGGAAAGATTAAGTTTCCCAAAGAAAGGAGGATGAAAGTCCATAATTGTAAGGCCCTCTTTCTCTCCCACCCCTTTCACCCTTCCTCCATCTTCTCTTTTCTACAGGATGCATTGGATTGTCCCATACTTAGCTGGGAGCTGTTGTTTGAAATATACTATATATACACACACCAGTCAGCCTTTAACATCCATGTTATCAGCTCCACTGATCATACAGGTGCACTTTGTAGTTCCACAGTTACAGACTGTAGTCCATCTGTTTCTCTGTATACTTTATTTCATTCTTCTTCACTGCAATATTATCTGAGTGGTGGATCATTCTCAGCACTGCAGTGACACTGATGTGGTGGTGGTGTGTCAGTGTATGTGGTGGAGCTACATATTGTTTCTTGGGTCACTAAAATATTTCTAAAATCTTATGCGGTCCTAATCTGCACAGGTACGATGTCACTACATACAGTCTGGGAGAAATAAGTACATTTAAATCCTTTCTTAACTTAAACTTTTAAAACTAAAATAAATTGAAAGGTCTGGAGTCAGAACATGGTTAGTGGAGTCAAATACCTTTCATTACAACACAAACTTTCTCTACAGGAAGGTACTGAAGAAGGGTTCCACCTCAGTGAGAGGAAATACTGATCTAGTAACTGTCCACTATCTTTTTATGGTTCTACAATAGCTTTTGTGGTTCCACTGGAGGAGTGGCCAATCCTGGTCTGAGGTCTATTTGCTCACATTCATCATGAGGTTTTCCAATGAGGGCTTTCTTATTTATGTGGCGAACAATCATTCTGTGCACTCATGCCTTTTCTCTTTTGTACTCTCTCTATCTCACTCTCTATTTCTAGTAGCCTTTAGCAACTGGTTAATTGTTAAGCATCCCTGAAAGTAACTGCAGTAGTTAGAGGAATTAGGGTGGAATTTTTCTGCCTGTGATTTTAGAGGTGAGGTTAGATATGAGATTTCATCAGAGCTTGTATTTGCGTTCTTTGATTAAAGGATTAAGATTAGATTCAACTTTTGACAGAGTGATTTGCACACAACAGAATTTGACCTCCACATTTAACTCATCTGTGCAGTGAAACACACACACTCGTGAACACACTAGGCTTTGAGAACATGTGCCCAAAGTGGTGGGGAGCCGTATCCACAGCACCCGGGGAGAAGATGGGGGTTAGGTGCCCCCATAACACCAAATATAGTCAATGAGCCAAGATATGTTTTGACTCCAAATTGTACTTTTTCTTTTATTTAGAACTAGACATGCAAGCCTAATGTTGCTAATAAATACTATGACTCACTGGCCACCTAAATAACATCTTTTATTATATATTTATAATGGAATATATTACCAAAACTCCCTCAACCTGTTCAAACCTCATTCAGTGCTTAATTAAGGCCAACAGACTAGTTGATGTGGTTTAGGGTAGAGAATGACTCTAAGTTATGAAAAATGAATAAAACCTCACCACTACATACAGACACTTCAGACCACAGCAGAGCTGGTAGAAGACTGGTTATAAATCAGCACGCCATGTTCTGAGTTGGCTGTTTACAATGGTGGAGGCAGCATTCGGCTAGATTTGTTAATTTTTAAAGCTCAAAGTGAGATCTAAACCACATGTACTAGTCTGTAAGACCTTAAGTAAGGCCTGTATGAGGTGTAAGCAGGTTGAGAGATGTTTTGTTTGTGTATTTTTACAGAAATGACTGTGTTATTTAGGTGATCACTGAGTTCTAGTGTTTGTTAGCTGTGCAGCTCCAGTTCTGAACTAAAGAAGCATCATTTTAACTCCAGATCAATCACATCAATCAAAATAATTGTGCAAAAGTGATATGTAACTGAACAGGTCCTTTCATTCATGAGTTCAGTAGAACAGTACAGTAGGCTCTTAGCATGTATGTGTGGTCGTTACTGGAAAAAGAAGCTACAAAACAGAGATACCCAGAACCATTGTGCATACTGCAATGTAGCTTTTGTCTCACATATAGACAGACTCACACAGGATATGGCCGTGATCCTCTGTTAGCAGCTTGAAAGCAGTTCACACTCACACACAATTCTGAGAAACTGGAGTTGTATATGCTGTTTCCTGTGGAAACTAACCGCGCTCACACCGACCTGCTATACACACCTCTACATTGTCTCAATGCCAGAAATGTTCATGGTACAGGAATGTGTCAGCTTGTAATTTAACAACCCTGTTAAACAAATCAACAAATTTGGGTTGTGCAAGTTCATACACCATTGTTGACCTGTTTTCTTGTCTTTTCTTTCATAACCCACTGGCATCTATTAATTTTATTCCTCCTTCCTCCTACAATTACTAAAACGAATATCTCAGCATTGTTTGTGTCATGTAGGCACAGAAAGAACAGACTTAAATGAAAATGAAAGTCAGGCCTGTGATTTGGAGATTGGCTGTTTTGAAAGCTTGTTGAATTTAGATAAACAAACACATTCTACTTAAGCATTTGGGATTTTAGACAGTTTTTTATCACCAGTGCTTTGTTGATGAACCTACATAGTAAAAAGGACTTTAAAGGTGACATGCCCATTTTTCAAGTTAAGTATCCTGGGGGTCTTAATGAAATATCCACCATTTTTGGGCAAAATACTTTGGTAAAGCTCCACAGCACCAATTCTCCGAATTTTAACCCAATGGAGTGTGAGGGGGTTTTCTGACATCTCCGGACAAATTATACCCATCTAAAATTATGACAGACTTTTGTTCAGCACAGACTCAGCAACAACATTGTCAAGTTGGCAAAACTGTATAAAACTCACTTTTATTGCATGCACTTTTTAATTCACTTAACTTTTACAAGTGCTTTATGTGTTAATTAGATCAGTAATATGATAATAATATGATGAATAAAAACAGCTTGGAAACATGGAGGTGGACTGCAGAAGAGCAAGAGAATGAAAGACTGAATGGAAGGATGATTGATGGGCATTTCCATAGCAAAACAGAGGTCACTATTCAATAGAAAGAGGAAGTGACTTTGAGCTTTGGAGAGAGTCAGAGGGGTCACTCAGGCTCAGCGGGGGGCAGTAATTGATTGGGATGTAAAACATCTGTTGGGAGGGAGGACACAGCATGGGGGAGTTGAACAGTTTGTTTTGGCTTTAGGGGGATAGTGTAGACAGAAAATCTATTAAGATGGAGCATGGAGAAGTTGTTAAAGTCACCAACTTCACAATGATAGATATGTGTTGTTAATGTGTTATATGTATAGAACCTTTTTGAAAATGGTTCTATGTAGCACCAAAATAGGTTCCACCATCATAACAAGCTGAACAAAGTAATGACAGAAACATTTTGGTGCGACATATATCAGTCAGCCATCACATTACATTACTCCTGGTGTCTACACTCATTGTCTATTTTAGCTCCACTGATCATACAGGTGCATATTGTACAAAGTACTTCTACAATTACAGACTGTAGTTCATCTGTTTCACTTTATGTATACTCTTTTCAAATTGTTCTTCAGTGGTCAAGACCCCCAGAGAGCATTTTATTTTAATTTTGGTGTTTTTTTTTTTCTCTCATGTGTGGATCATCTCTCATTTCTTGTTCTGAACTAAGGGTTTGTTCAAACTTTTCAGTTGTGGTTTGATTAAAATAAACCCTGATGTGGCCACAGGAAGTGAGAAGGCTGCATTTATAATGACATAAGTGACCCAAGACCCCCTGAGCAGGTCAGTCATAGTCTGTTCTTAAATAAAGTATGAACACAGTACCAACCAAAGACATCTAAACTAAACGCAGAATGTGACAAATTATAAATGATAAATCCACAATGAAAACACAGATAAGCACATTTATTTGAGTAGAGTGAACTTGTTCAAGAGCTCAAGAGGTTTTTATTTTCATATCAGTGACATACAGTTCAGTACATTCATTCATTCATTATCACACCCGCTTATTCCTAATCAGCGTCACGGTCAGTCCCCTACCCCCTCACTGGGCGCAGGGCAGTACACTATTCAACTAAGCCCAGGACATGGCGCCAGTCCATCGCTGGGTGAACACAAATACACACACACACATACAAACACAAACATATGGACAATTTAGAGTATCCAATTCACCTGACCTCCATGTTTTTGAACTGTGGGAAGAAACCTTAGACCCCGGAGGAAACCCACGCAGACACGGGAGAACATGGAAACTCCGCTCAGATGCGGACTCGAACCCAAGACCTCAGCGCTGAGAGGCGTACGTGCTAACCACTAAGCCACCGTGCCAGGATCAGGTGTAACACAGAACACAAGTGCAATGACAACATACAATAAACATGCAGTCATACAAGACCTGAACTATAGTACAGCCCTCTGACTAGACAGACACATTACAGGACAAATGTAATGATGGTCAGTACACAGTACTGAATGGTTGACTAGTGGGAAGCAAGATTCCAGTCTACAGTGAGTGTTATGTGGAAATGTGCAAATATTGCAGTGATAGTGTTCAGTGTTGTGCAAATGTGCAGTGGTATTTAGTCCCTGAGAGTCAGACTGTGTGTGTTAACGAGTCTGACAGCCTGAGGGATGAAACTGTTGGACAGTCTAGCAGTGAGGGTCTGAATGCTGTGGTATCTTCAGCGTGAAGAGACCATGTAATGGATGTGATGGGTCCTCTACTATGCTGAGAGCTTTTCAGATGCTTGTGGTAAATGTCTGTGAGAGATGGGAGAAAGACCCTATTGATCTTCTAAGCCATTCTATCTATACACTGCAGAGACCTGTGGTCAGATGCAGTGCAATTCCCAAACCAAACAGTAATACAGCTCCTCAGGATGCTCTCTATGGTTCCTCTGTAGAAGGTGGTGAGGATGGGAGGTGGCGGATGAACTGTTCTTGGTCTTCTCAGAAAGAAAAGACTCTGTTTGGCTTTCTTATTTATGGTGCTGGTCCAGGTTAGGGACCAGGTGAGATTCTCTGCCAGTTGAATGGCAATAAATGTATGCGTGTGTGTGTGTGTGTGTGTGTGTGTGTGTGTGTGTGTGTGTGTGTGTGTGTGTAAGGGGGTGATTGTTCAATGTAAATGTGTCACTTCAAATGCATTGTGAAACAGGCGTAAAATGTAAATATGTATCCAAGGGAACAAAACTACAAATACAAATGCACCCTAAAAGACTTATCAGTGTTGATGTTGTGAATGACTATTATAATTTCTGAAGGAATTTTATAGGAGAACCTGCATAAAATCTTCCTGATCCACCAAATTTTCCAATTTGTGTTTCTGTTACTCTGCTACAATGCTTCCCTGTGTGTGTGTGTGTGTGTGTGTGTGTGTGTGTGTGTGTGTGTGTGTGTGTGTGTGTGTGTGTGTGTGTGTGAGAGAGAGAGAGAGAGAGAGAGAGAGAGAGAGAGGGAGGGAGAGAGAGATGGAGGAAGGGAGAGAAAGCTTTTACACTACTCATTTGCCAATCCAGTTTTACTCTTTGAGCAGAAACAAAGCTTCATTCACAGATGGCTCATGGTAACTTCCGCAAAGTTTTGCATGTTTTGCAAATAGGCTTTGCAGATAACATTGCTGACCTCTGTTTTAGACCATAAACTAGCTGAATAAAAACTCTATACACTACAATATTAGATATCTAGGCATAAACAACCTCAATAAATACAGTATACACAACAGAAGGAGATAGTTTATAAACACCCTCAATGAGTTATATATATTAGACTCAGGGATATTAGCACATAACCAATAAATGTACTAAAATTTTGAGCTTGTTCCTTTTTTTAAGCTGATTTTTAATCAAATCCTTAGAGAACGAGGACAAACGATGTGTCTTTTCTACAGATGTTTGGAAGTGTGGTCCAATTTGGCACTGGAGCTGAAGTGAAGCGTTTTTTTCTGTTAAGGCTGATTGTGAGTCTGAGGCAACTCCGCTAGATAGTATAATGATATTAAGAAGCCAAACTTTGTTCTTTATGCATATACAACAATGTTTCACAAACTAGACATTATACACAGCAGTTCTCAGCTATTGAACATGTTACCGCAGTGACAGGAACTCACTGCCCACGCGTTAGCTACAGGCTCAAACTCTATCTGAGTGGGTGGTTTTTTTTTCTATGAACATGCAAACAATAGGCCAGATGTAACAGAGTTGTTACACTCAATGCTAAACCTTTAGATTTAACAAACAAACCAAATTCTTCTAACCGCAAGGGTTTTAGTATTACTAATTTTATTGGAAATTATTGCTAATGTCATAGCTAGCAGATATTTCTTGTATTTTGTTGTTTGTGTGTTTTAGTAGTACAATGTGTTTGCTTGACAAACTAGTGATCAAGGTGGTTACCTTGGTTGTTAATACTCAATAATGTGTCTTTGAAACTATGGGCATTATTAGCAGTAAACTGAAGAAGACTGAATTAGCATCAGCAGAGTGAGTATTAGCATATGCTATATTAGCAGACGTGTTACATATAGTGTGACTCTACTTTAAATGTATGCAATTTAAGACCTGTGGAACTGAAGTCCTTTTGATGTGGAACTGAAGTCCTTTTTATCTACTTTAGAGTGGCAAGACACCCCTGAAAATTAAACTGTGAAATTAAACAGTGAATTAAAACATAGCAGAACGTCCTAAAAGGAAAAAAAAAGACTAGTTTTAAAGAATAATGCTGTGTAAAACTTAACCAGGAGGTAAGTGTCAAATGAGTCCACAAACTCACATTCTGTTTCAGATAATGTACCAGTGACCTGTGGTGTCCCCCAAGGTTCCATTTTTGGCCCATTCTATTTAATTTATTCATGCTCCCTCTTCATCAGATTCTACAAGATTATGGGATGTCTTAGCACAGCTATGCATATACAGCAGGCTCATAACTTCAATGTACTACTGGACTCAGATCTCGGTTTTATTAATCATATCAAAGCAATTACTAAATCAGCTTATTATCACCTCAAGAACATCAACATAATCTGAGATTTTCTGTCTAAACTAGACCTGGAGAAACTCATCCAGGCCTTTATTTCTAGCAGGACTGATTATTGTAATGGTCTCCTAACTGGACTTCCAAAAAAGTCAATTAAACAGTTGATTAAAAAATACAGCTGCAAGAGTTCTGACTAGAAGCAGAAGAAGAGATTCTTAAACCTTTCATTGACTACCAGAGTGTTATTGAATAGATTTTAAGGTTATTTTATTGGTTTATAAATCCAAATATAGTAGTCCAGCCGGCAGCCTTTGCTTTGTACACTTCTTCTGATGTTGGCTGCTATTTGTTTTCACACCTGTTTTCAGGTGTTTTATTCTATTTTATTTTATTAATTATTATCTAGTCAATAAAAACAAATTCTCTTATTAATGAAATCTCACTTCATTGGCCTGTTTTTAACCCAACCTCAGAAGAGTCATGTCTGTGACTGGTATGATGATGAGACAGAAATACACAAATATGACTTTTTGAGTGATTTCCTGTGATGTTATTATATCAAACCAGCAATTTCCTACAGGATTTGGAGGTGCCTTCCTGGATCGGTGGGTAGCTGGGAGGTCTATCCCATGATGCCAAGAAACATCTTGTGGGGTAGTGCTGCTCCCAATATCAGCACATACATAAACACATTCCTTTCAGATTTATTTTTAGGCTTAATCTCCAAGATTTCCACCAAATGTGATGGTTCAAAGACTTAAGCACAGTATCACCTAATCCCCTTCCAAAAAATGAGTAAAAATAGAAAAACATGGTTTTGGTTCCAGTTTTCAGCAAACAGTAAACCCCTGAAAGTTAGAAGGTCACACCATCAGACCATATCCATACATGATTTTTGTTTTCTGTAAAAATCTGATCTGTTGTCTGATTATTTTTGTCTTTTTTGATGTCACATACTAGTATGCCTGTATTTTGTAATTTTGTGCAGTCAAAAGTGTTTGATGCTTGATTAGTATTTGATATTTTATAATCACATGAATATTTAATATGTAAATAAGATCATTTGAGCAGCTTAACTGTAATTGAGAGCTGTTGTCTATTTGTTAAGAAAACAACAATTAGCAAGTTATTTACTAGATATGCCCAGATGTTTGACTGGTACTGTATGCTATATCAGGTTTTTAAGCATAAAACAATGTACAAATATGTGCTACAGTGTTGCAATAACTAACCTTGCTCTATGTAGGCCTACAACTATACAACAGATCTTTGAATTTACACAAATGACCATTTCACTGGAATGGCTTTCAGTTATCAGCTGTGGCTTGTCAAGAGTTCATGACTTTTATTACCCTCTTAATGTGTTTGAGACATCAGTTGTGTGTCTATTTTGAAGAATCTAAAATCTAAAACATATTTTGGTTTGTTTAACACTTAAAGTTTACTTCATGATTCCTTATGTGTTCCTTTCATAGTCTGTGATGACTTCAGTGTTCATTTACAGTATTAATCTCACAGTAATGTAAGATAAAAAATTTAAAAAATAAAAACATTGAATGAAAAGGTGGGTCCAAACTTTTAATGGGTACTGTATATGGTTCTATTACTTGTTAGCTACATTAGCCTTGGAGTTCCAAAATAAAATTGGAGAGACCAAAACACACCAGAATAATCAACTACATTTTGAGGTAAATGGGGCTAAACTAAAGTACATTTTACACCACACAAAGCAACTTGCCAAATCTTGGGCCATGTCAGAACACCACCCAGGAAATCAATCTGTTGAGCATGTCACACAACTATGAGGGGGTCTGGGCTCAAGTTACAGGGCACAGGTTTGATCCCCTCCACTGGGCTGCCATGAGACAAGTATGGCTTTTCTAACAAACACTTCTAGTCATGTTCAACCCAGAGGCTAAGAGTATTCTCTTAGCTAAACATTTTCATCACGGCTTTTGCCCCAAAGTGCTGAAACATACACAAATATACATGCCAGAAATGTCAGCAGTGGGTGTCTTTCTCCAGCAGCCCCCTGAAGAAAGAAATTTGTGAATGGTATGAAAGATGGTGGACAGAAAGATGCCTGGGATTCTTCTCACTCTACAATACACCCAGACATCTCTTCTGCCACAGGTGCAGCGTTCTTTCACACAAAGCCTCCTTTGTCATTAGCTGCTAATGCTAATGCTACAGCTAATGTTCTGACGGGCTTGTATTAGCAGTGGTAGGGAGGTTATTATCTCTATGTGGAAATTATTTTTCAGTGAGTCACAGTGCTGCACACTGAACAGGGACAAATATCAGTGACTACATATCAACACTATTGTATTACACTGATAAATAATTGTATAATTTATTTATTTTACTTCTATTTCTTTTCTTATTGAATCCTTAAAGGTGCCATGGAATGTATTTATTTAGTATTTTAAATTGTTCTTTGACGTGTACTTAAAAATTGTTACTTTGGTAGGCAAGTTGACAAATGAGTTGACAGTTTTTTTCCGGAAACAAGCTGTTTTCCTTTTTATTGCGAGCATATGAATAATTTGATGAACTCTGCTGAGATTAGCTGGTATATACTGAGGTACTACAATGATAAAAAGAAGCAATGTTACGTAAACCATATAAATAGAAAGACAGTTATAGGTACCAAGCTCTCTATGTCAGTGTTTTTCATTCTATGGAAATAAATGAGAAAATCTGTTTGTCAGACTAGCTGAAAACATTATTTTGAATGAATGAATGTTACACTTACATAGCACCTTCCTCAAACCCATTATTTAGTTAATAAAATTTTAATGCTACATTAGCAAAATTATCTATTTCACTAGCATTAACATAGCAGGTCCATTTCCAACACTGATAGACTACACTGATGCTTCTTTGTGAAAAACAGGGTGACATACTATCACTGTTTCTTCTCTCACAACTTTTTTTTCTTTCTGTTCTTCTTTTTTGTTTTAGAAGCAATATTTCATTAGAAAGTTAAGACATCTTGTAACATTTGTGCCAACTTTCTTGATGTTTTACTTTTTGACACAAGAAAAGAACATGAATCTGTACTATATTGTTAACAAAATTAGGTAAAAAAAAAATGTAAACACTCAAATGTACTAATAACGTTTTGAAGCTTCTGTCAGTGATAGGTCTTTAGAATTGTTGTAGACTACTGTCACTAACTTTCAAGCTTGCAAAAATGCTAGGGTGTTATGGCCCATGTAGTGGTTGTACTTGTAGTTTGTGGTTTGACTAAATTGGATCTAATGATGCCAAATGATGCAATTCTATTTCTTTATGTGTGTGTAAAAAAAAAATTGATTTGTTGGTTTGAGGTGCTGATGTGTGCACTTTAATCGACACTGATGAAAATTTCAGTTCATATTCACACACTTTCTCTTCTTCAGACCAGTTCCCAGTTTGTACTCTTTAGAATTTTGTAAAAAGTTTAAATACTAATCTGTTTTTGTGTCTTTTACTTGGGGCAGCTGTGATCTGGTGGTTAGGGATCTAGTCTTGTGACCATAAGGTCTCCTGTTCAATCCCTGAGAAGATCATGTTTGAAGTACCCTTGAAGAAGGCAAGATGGACAAGATATGTGCAGTGCAAATCAATCACAAGACATAATGTTGATAAAGACTTAAAGATGAGCTGCAGCACTATAGATAATCAGTGACACTAGTTTTGTTAGTTAAGTTAATCCATGCTACATTTTGGGCTATACAGAATACAGAACTTTATTTAATTTAAAATGACTGAATGAACAGTTAAAATAAATACACATTTGGCTGTATATACATCAGTTTTTATCTTCCCAAAAGTAGTCTGGAGTCCTGCCTGTATGCTATTGTTATGTGTTCAGCACACTGTATGAATAGTACTGAAATGCAGTGTTAGAAGTGTGTTAAAGGTTTGAGCTTACGGTTTACTGATTAGAGTGGAATCCTAATAAACAAGCAAGTTCATCATATCACAGTGTTGGAAATCTGAATAAAAGGATGGTTTTGTGTGTCTGTGTTTGTGTGCGTGTGTGTGTGTGTGTGTGTGTGTGTGTGTGTGAAAAGAAGCCAATCGTGTGGTGTTGTATGCTCTTGTGGACAGAGTCAGGGATTTTCTGGAAAGAGACCAAGTCAAATAGGATTCCTTTCACCAGGCATTCCAGCCTGATTAAAAAGGCAAAGTCATACTCTGTTAGCCCTGCACAAAAGAGAGAAACCAAGGCCAACTCTATGAGAAGGGTCTATGTGGATATCCTCATGGGGAAACCCCAGCCGAGAGAAAGACAGATGGGACTAAAGCACTTCCTTGAGAGTGACAAACTGCTCTAATGTGCTATGAGAAAACATTTCCCCTTTACCCAAATTGTAGTTAAGACAAAACAGGTTTTTCTTCTTTAGTTTCAAACTGGAGTTACAAAGCTAACATAGTTACAGGTAATGTGGGCTTATGTACACCATTTAGCTTGATGGGGCAGTGTGCCACAGTCCATGAGAAGCTGCTTCAGAACTTTGGGTGCATATATTTTGGCATGCAAAAGTTTGAGTACCCCTCAACTGCCATGGAAACATAGATACTTTATTTGTATTTGCAATTCCACACCATGCAGCTTCAACAGTGGTGTGCAAAATTTGCGACACACCTTGTCAAAAATAAACCACCAGCTAGTGTGAATTTCTTACCTGGGAATGAGATGGCACCAGGATGCACTATGTTAGGAATGCAAGCCTGCGTGGGCAATTTGATGGTCTGCTCAATGTTCTGCTCGCAAACTTTGGGTCCTGGTATTCATGTGGATGTTATTTTGACATATACCACCTACCAATACATTGTTGCAGACCAAGTACACTACTTCATGATAACGGTATTCTCTAATAATAGTGGCCTCTTGTCACACAGCAGGATAATGTACAATGCAAATTTCAGGAACGCGAGAAGTTCAAGGTGTTGACTTGACCTCCAAATCTCCAAATCAAGTATCTGTTGGATATGCTGGACAAACAAGTCCCATCTGTGGTGGCATCTCTTCCAACTTCCATCAATTATCTTATCAACTTAGTCCTGATCAGGGTCACGGTTAGTTCCCATACGCAGGGCAGGGACTCACACTATCCTTGCCAAGCCCAGGAAAATCACCTCACAACTTACAGGACATAAAGAAACTGCTGCTTGGTGCCAGATACCACAGGACACCTTCAGAGGCCTTTTAGGGTCCAGAGCAGAGATGCTCTGGTGGCACAAGGGACACCAACACAGTATTAGGCATTTTTTTATATTACAGCTGATTGGTTCATATGTAATCATTGCCTTTCCCATAGAACCCACTAAATAAAGAGTAGATCAGTCCCATGCCCTGAAAAAGGTTTTTCAAGGGTTCTTTGGTGAAGGCAGTTGTGTCTATTTTAACTCAAGAACCATTTCAGGGCCTAATAGGTTTTTTGCCTGGATGAATGTTTTTGATTAAAAAATCTTTTGAATATGATTCTTTGGGGTAAAACAGTTCAATTTAGCACCAATTTCGTCTTGGTGCAGAGTGTGTTTTCCACTCACACACACACTTGGCCTGCCATAGCTGTTAAAGAGGAAGTTCCTGTGGCGAGACAGCTGGGAAACCTCTCGACAACATCCTGTGGGCACCTGGTCGCCGGGGGCCGAATAAAGGACCTCTTAGAAAGCAGGTCCCAGAGCTGGGAGGTGAGAGAATGGGGCATAATTCAGAGTGCAGAAACTGAAGGAGTCTTCACAAATACAGTCAGAGGAGTCTTTCTGAATCTGCTGGTTTTATTGAGAGGATCAAAGTAAGACTGGCTGACATTTGTTTAAAGGACACATTTCATGGAAAATCAGCACTTATTAAAATGAAGTTTATAGTTTGACGTAGTATTTAAAAATATATTGTTCCCTCCCCTGTTTATGCAGTCCACATATGGAAATTAAACAGCCTGTTTTTAAATAATTGATTTTGTGATGTCACACATAACAGTGTATCTACATATAAAAGCCTATTCAGCCTATAGTGGTATAGCTTCACCCACTCATTTATGTGCTTCAGCCCTCATACTGTTTTATGAATGAGGCACAATACAGGGCAGCCAATCAATACAAAAACATTTACATATAACAGTCTTACAGATGCAGAAACTAAACCAGCCTGTTTAATTCTAAGTGCTAAAGAGAAGTTGGAAAACAGTCAACGTCAACAGCATTTTAAGAGTTAGTCCATCTCTGTCAAGACTTAAAAAGAAGGGTTAAGGGGGCTCTTTTAGATCAAGAGGGTTAGAGTAGTTCATTATGCCATCACTGACTCTGTGAATGCATTCACCATCAGGCAGGAGAACCTCTATCAGTCAGATCATAACCAAATTAGCATACACAGGTGCATCTCAAAAATGTTTAATATAATTGAAAAGTGAATTTATGTCAGTAATTCAGTTCAAAAAGTAAAACTCATATATAGATTCATTACACACAGAGTGTCTATTTCAAGTGTTCATTTATTTTAATGTTGATGACTTATGGCCTACAGACAATGAAAACCCAAAAGTCAATATATATATATATATATATCTCAAAACATTATAATATTATATAAAACCAATTAAAAACAGATGTTTAATACATAAATGTTGTTCTACTGAAAAGTATATACACACAGTACTTGGTTGGGGCTCCTTTTGCATGAATTACTGCATCAGTGCGGTGTGGCATGGAGATGATCTTCCTGTGGCACTGATGAGGTGGTATGGAAGCCCTGGTTGCTTTGATAGCTTCAGCTTGTCTGCATTGTTGGGTCTGGTGTCTCTCATCTTCCTCTTGACAATAGCTCATAGATGCTCTGTGGAGTTTAGGTCAGGTGAGTTTATTGACCAGCACAGTGATACTGTGGTTATTAAACCAGGTGTTGGTACTTTTGGCAGTGTGGGCAGGTGCCAAGTCCTGGAAATCTGCGTCTCCATAAAGCTCATCAGCAGATGGAAGCATGAAGTACTCTAAAATGTTCTGGTAGATGCTGCTCTGACAGTGGACCAACAACAGCAGATGATATGACTCCCCAAACCATCACTGAATTTGTAATTCAAGGTCCCAGACCATGGAGGAAAAGTGGAGAGGCGTACAATCCAAGCTGCTTGAGGTCTAGTGTGAACTTTCACAATCAGTGATGGTTTAGGGAGCCATGTTTTCTGCTGGTATTGGCCTATATTAACTATGTTGTCAATAAAATGTCACTTCGGGGAGATTGAGAATACTTTTGACACAACAAAATAGCAGACTCAACCTCAGAAAACTGTGAAATCTGGAAAACATATTTTGAAAATTATTATGCAAATTATGTCAAAAAGGCTTCCATTCCAACCCAAACCACTGGGGTATAAGCCAAAAAAGAACTGGCTCAAGAGCTAAAATTTTTTAAATCTAAAAAGCATAAGAACTGAAATGCTGAAAAGTACTCCTGAGCTGGAGAAGACATTGCTCAAATTATTCAGCCTTATTCCAAGTCCAGACTCTTTTCTGGACATCTAAAGCCTCATGTGGTCATCTGGTAATAGAGGTAATGACTTTAAATAACAAACATTTCCTTAATGAGTATGATGTGCAAATCACGTAACTACTAATGACATTTTAGACCTTGCACACACTAATTCATTTGCACAGACAAAATGGTATTTCATTCTATTTGTTATGAGTGACAATAGCAGTGCAGAGGTTAAAGCCTGTAAACCTCAAACCAAAGCATTCTGATAAACAAACTGAAGACATTTTGCACAATTCATTTTTTTTAAACACAGAAGTGAAAGACAGCTGTGTGCAGTGCTGTTCAGTATATACTGAACATTAATGAGATAAAATTACAATTCCTGCTGTGGTCAGATGACGTGATGCTGCTGCCTCAGAACACAGAGGGGTTACAGCAGAACCTGGACCTTCTACAGTAGAATATTCAGAACGGGGTCCTGGCAGTAAATCTATAGACAAATATGATCTTCCAAAAGAAAAGAAAAAGTAATAAAAATGTGTATTTTTCATTCTGATTGACAACATGCTTCAGCACACTTTGCATTATACTGCCCTTGGCCTCACTGTGGCTTTTTAGTGCTGCAGTTAAATCAGATTTGTTTCTCAGTTCAGATATTTTGAGACTTTTCTTTTGTAAGTAAACAGATCTGATTTCTGTGTCCAGAAATCACCAACCTCTCTGCATGGGCTGCTGTGATAATGATGACGGTGTCTGTAAATACTTAGCTATGCAAGCTTTCAAAAATGGATACAGAAGAAATTTAGGTGATCATTTCACCCTGCAAACAATGTTGTTGCAAGCATGTCTTTAGCTCTCCTTGAACCCCTTCTGTCACTCCCAATTTGACTCTCCTTGTTTTCTGCATTGTGAGTAAAGTAAGGAACACTTTGGCATCTGTAGACTGAAATACATCTCTAGAAATGTGATTGGCCATCTCCAAATGGTTTGGACTGGATGTACAAAAATAGAAGTTCATGTGTTTTTTGACTGTTTTGACTGCCAAAAATCATTATGGATAAAATTAAGACATGCCAGAAAGGTCTGGCAATGTGAACAAGGCATATTACTGCCTTGAAAGTAGAATGGGATATTTGCTGTCTTCAGTTTCATTGACATTTAGAAGTCAAGGAATGAGGAGGCTGCTCTGGTTCTACTTGACAGGTGAGAAACAAGAAGGTTCATGTTTCACAGAATCAATTGGTCAATGTTATTTTGCTCTGTGCCAATGTTTGAGAACATATAGCAGCAATCATTGGGATTTCCCTCTCATCCATTCAGGACCTTGCACCATTCCCGAGCCAGGAGTATCAGCAATGACTCCTCTCTCCACCATTATGGACTGTTTTCCCGGCTGTCTTCTGGAAAGAGGTTCTGTAGGATTCTGTGCCACACCAGGTTCTGTAACAGCATTTCACCAGACTTTGTAACTCTGAACTCCAAAACCAAAAATCCAAATAAAAATATACTGCTCTAGAAGATACAAGGACTCCTGTACTAGATAATATGTCCTTGTTTGCACTCTCCATACTACTACTACTACTACACCTCTTTAAAAATATATCCAATAATTTTTATTCATTTCTCACTACTGCACTTTATAGTATTTCTCTGCTGCTGTACATATATATATATGGCAGGGCGGAGGCTGGGGGTAGCTGGTTCAACTATTGATTTAAAATGGGCACGGCTAAAGCAGTGAGGTTTATAATCTTGTTGGTTTACAATACCAACAGATGGAATACCCTCCACTTTTAACTCCCCAATTAGGTGAAGTAAGCCCAACTCTCTAATAAAGCCCAACCCACCAAACACCGGATGTCATATGGACGTTGTTTTTTGGGCTAAATCTGGGCAGCCTGTCATGGCCTTTATTTAGCCCAAAAATAGGCCTTGAAAATTGGGCTGGGTTTAGTCCGTCGGATTTGAGCTAAATTTTGCCCAGAAATAGACGTTTAATATTTTGCTGTTTTCAGTCAGTCGGATTTGGACCAAATTTAGCCCAAAAATAGAAGTTTAATATTTTGCTGTTTTCAGTGGTCGGATTTGGACCAAATTTAGCCCAAAAATATTAATATTTTGCTGTTTTCAGTCAGTCAGATTTGATCCAAATTTAGCCCAAAAATATTAATATTTTGCTGTTTTCAGTCAGTCAGATTTGGACAAATTTAGCCCTAAAATAGACGATTAATATTTTGCTGTTTTCAGTCAGTCGGATTTGATCCAAATTTAGCCCAAAAATATTAATATTTTGCTGTTTTCAGTCGTTGGATTTCGACCAAATTTAGCCCAACATGGTATCTTTCTGACCACATTTAGCCCAAATACAAACATGGAAATAATATGATTTTAATGCAAAATGAATACAAGATTAATGCAAAAGCTGTGGACAGTCCCAAATGAGCCTTTCTGAACATAATTACAGCTGTTCAAAACCTTATTAACAGTATATACATATATATATATATATATATATATATATATATATATATATATATATGTGTGTGTGTGTGTGTGTGTGTGTGTGTGTGTACTGTGATGTCTTTGTTAAGGAGAAACCCTTGGCTTTACACAACTATAGAAAGACCGACACCAGCACCAAAAGCCTCAACACAGGCCAGTGAGGGATGATATACAGCGGGCGTGAAATCTCACACACACTGCCTATCCATTTGAACCATATTTACAGTGAAAGTCTCTCGCTTACAGAGAGCAGCCTTCCGTGTGTCCACAGCCCAATGAGCCAGTAGCGCTGCAATATGTTTAAGGGCACAGTATGAGGTTTCCAGCGACATCATGTGGTTTAGTTTTCATATTGCAACCAACTGAAAACTATTTCCACAGCCCCCCCCCCCTCCAAACACGATGAATTCTCTACGGTGGCCATAAGGTGTCAAATCTTTGATACTCCTGAACGCGATGTCTAATAGCAGCTTTAGAGCTAGTGATATGTCAAGTGGTAAGATTAATTTTAATTAGAAATTTAGGAAATGTACTATGTAAAATTATCAAAGCTATAATGCAGACAAAACATTTTCTGCACTTCAGTAGTGCTATTGTAAACGTTAGCTGTTTTCTGTACAAAAGACAAGATAATGTAACAAAGTAAACACGTCAAACTTTTTTTTTTTCATGGCAAGACGGCGCCGCGCAGTTGCACAGCGGCTTCTTACGCTCCTAGCTACCCAGTTTTAGTAGTTCTTATGTCGGTTTATATCGGTTCTGATCCTGAGTTCATTTGCCCTCTGTGGTTGAGTTACAGCCGAACTGAACTAATTCAGATAAGAGACAGTTTAGCCACAGAAGCAGCAACTTTGGATAATAACGTTTGGGCTGAGCTGGGCAGACTACAACTTCTCCGGACATCGGCCCGCTGGAGTGGAACACAGGCCGGGAGGAGGAGACGAGACTGGCGGCAGAAGAGGGGTAAACGGGGCGGCGTGCTAGCCAGGCTAAAGGCTAATGCTAATTGTCCCCTAATTCCATGTCTTTTCCTCTCCAACGTCCGCTCTTTGGACAACAAGCTGGACCTCCTACGGCTGAGGATAAATGTTTCTGAGGACATGAGGAACTGTGCAGTGATTTGTCTCACAGAAACATGGCTGAACCAGAGCATGCTGGACTCAGACTTCCAGCTCGCCGGCCAGCTCTTCCAGCTCTTTCGAGCGGACCGTAACCAGGAGTCCGTAAAAACTAGAGGGGGCGGCTTAATAATCTACGTCAGTGAAGGTTGGTGTACAGACTGTGTGTTGGTAAACAGCCACTGCTCAGGCAAGCATAAGAATCCTGACGAGCATAAGAATGTTCCGCCATCTTAACAAACAAACCAAAAAAACTTTATTCTTGCTTCTCCTCTGTGTATTTCTTCGTATTGAGGTATATGTGCACTTCTTCTCATTGAGGTATATCGGTATTTCTTTTTCTTCTCCTGTTTTATGTTAGTGAACGGTAAAACAAAGCTACAGCGCCATCAAATTTGAGTGTGCAATTCGTCATTACAACACAAACGTTTTTTTCAGTTTGCTAGCCTCGTATGTCCTTTTTGAACTACTAGAAACATGGCGATGCAACATGGTGCCCTCGATCGGTGTTCTACCCGTGACCAATGTAGATATAAACAGCTTATTCTGAGGTAAAATAATCAAACGACTTCTTAATTTATAATGATTAGATGTGTTTTTAATCATTTTTATGAGTGATTATCATAAATTCTACTAAAATATAACCCAAAATATTACATACTGTACCTTTAAATACTATACAAATAACTTGTGATGTCACTAGGGTTGCCACCTGTCCACAAAATATGGAATCGTTCCGATTTTGTAAATTAAAAGTCGCGTTCCGTATTGAACCGATACGGGATGTGCTTTGTTCTGTAATTTTATCAAACGGGGTGAAATAAGGTTGGTCTGAGACAGAACGATATTTGTCAATGAAGAAAAAACTTTATTTAACTGCTGCTTTCTCTCTCTCCCTCTCTGTCGTGCTTCAGTTGTGTGTGTGTTATGGGTCTTTGGCGAACGAAACGGATCTTAGAGTCAACTTCTTGTAGTGAACGATCAGAGCCGACTCTTGTCTGGGAGCCAGATTCCTTCCCCCCCTTTTTTTCTGTTAAAGTCGCACATGATTGGTCAGGTACACCAGTGAGTGTGTGTGTGTGGGGGGGGCGCTATATTAGTATTAATTATAATTGTTGCACACACACACAAACACACACACACACACACACACACACACACACAGAAGCTACAAAAAGACTGCATATGACGAATAATGACATAAGTTTACATAAATACAAACCGGATTCCAAAAAAGTTGGGACACTAAACAAATTGTGAATAAAAACTGA
>BRDA01045065.1:0-11733 GCA_036984385.1 Crenuchus spilurus
TTCTAGTGATTAATAGTGTTTATTGAGGCTGTTTATGGACTAATATCTCCTATTCTAGTGATTAATAGTTTTTATTGAGGTTGTTTATGGACTAACATCTCACATTGTTTATTGACTAATCACCTATTTTAGTGTATCCATAAAATTCCTATATGTCATGACACCATGTGTGAAATATGTACTAAACATCTGTAATAAAGTCTCTAAGCTCTAAGACTGAGTATCCACAGAACCAGCATTTATGGATTTTATCAGAGACTTATTTTTTAGAATTAAGAACTTTCCTCTGAAATAAAAGTATATTGTTATGGAAAATTCTGGGTGATCCCAAACTTTTGAGTGGTACTGTATTTTTTCCTCATACTTTGCAATTCTGAAATGTTGTTCTGGGATTGCTGCCACATAAATGAGAAGGCCAAGATAGACTTTTGCACAGTTTTATGGCTAACTAGGCTAAACACTGTAATGTTAGTTACATCCAGAAAGAGTATAAACATCTCTCATAAACTCACATCTCGGCACATCGTCCTCCAAGCAGACATACTCCATGTAGAAGACAAGTGTTCATCGACATCTAGGGTTGTACTGGTCATTTAGTTTAGTTCTGACAATGTGACAGTGTGGCATCTGTTACTCATCTAAACACCAAAACTACAGATTTTCCTCAGCTAGTTTTCAATTATTTACCATTTTCAAAATGAGTAACTAAATTTTTAGCCTCTTTTCAGAAGCTAAATGAGTAAACCAGCACGACATTAAGTACTTCTATACTTGGGACATCTGTTCATAACCTCTTGCAGATGCTCAAATTTCCAAACTATTCCGAATGCACATCCCATCTCTGCTCACATTTGGAGAAGTGATACATACCAAAAGATGGTGGAGCAGTTGTCCAGTTCACAGGCTGGAGGAGATAGGAGGTGGCAGCTCTTAGAGATATGAGATCCACCCAAATAACTACAGGATCTGCAGCTAGGCTAGGCTAAGAGTAGTAGGAACTTTATTAATGATTGATTAGTATAGTAAGAGTCATTAAACAGAATTTACTGAAGTCTTAAAATGATAATTTCAAGAAAACAGTATTTCAGTGTGAATCAGCCAAAACATGTTTGTTTTCCTTTTTTTGTACTTTGCATAATGCTAACTCATAGCATATAGGGTTCTTTTGTCAGCTACATTAGCATTGTAGCTTCAGTGCTAATGGGGCATTCAACCTCATTGTTGTCTATGACGTATCGGAAACCAAAAGTGCTCCTCTAGCTAAAGCAATACGCTAAGTGTTTTTAAACTGCACAGTGAAAGCCAGTTTAAGCATTGAATAAACGCAGAGTCTATACCGCCACACAAATGGTCTGAGAGCATTTATATTTGTGCATCAGTGTCAGTCAATACATCACCAATACACTAGGAGTTTTTAAGTATAAGTAATACAGTGCCATATCAAGAAATTGGAGTATTGTGGAAAAATTCACTGTTGTTCAGAATTTAACTCATTTGGAGTTTGAGTAAATTACTATTCAAACAGTATCAACATTAAAACAAAAAAGGCTGAAATATGTCACTTTACGTGTAATGAATATACAACAGTTTACCTTTTCGACCAAACTTATGAACACAAATGACAAATGACAAACTTTTTTCACCATATAAAATTTTTAGAGATGCACTAGTGCAATAAGTAATTGAAAAGAAAGAACCATGTTTGGTTCCAAGCTGTGAATCAGGGTATGATGGAAAGTCATAGAGTTGGGGGCTACATAGGCATAAATTCACCCCAGAAGCAAAAATTAGCTTTTGAGTTAAAAAGCACCATAGTTTATTGACCGTCAACCAATCAGGATTGAGGATTACTCCCTGTCATGCTAGGAGTAGCTGTTAATGAATTTGATGTTCCACGTTTTATATTTATGATTATATGTCAGTTTCAAAAGGTTTATCGACTCATGTTTGTGTTTACATGTATTAGTTCTGTCTACTAAGTGTTTGAGATGATTCATAAAACAGCTTTGCTTAAATGGCCCACTAAAGCCTGATCACACTGGGTTTTTGCACGTCACGGCGTTTTGCAAAATGGGCATGGCTATAAGCAGGAAATCAGCCATGTAACAGTCCACCATTTTGATTCAACAGTTTAACATTTGAAGCACACTAGTATTGTGTAAAAAACAGCATTTTAAAACGGCTGAAACTGCCATGCTCAAGTATAGGAATGCATTTGGTATAATGTCATTTTCTTGCTTGGTTTCAAATCACACAAAAAGTCTGTTTCAAAGCCAAAAAACAGCTGAAAAGTATGCCGCTATATTGTTTGTGCATTAGATGCAAATTTCATCTGGAGTATATCTCTGCAACTGCTCAACTTTTGCCCATCTTTGTTGGGGTGATGCCCCTTTTGAGTTAGTTAGTACTTACTGCTTAGCAAGACATCACTTCAGATGATGTGATGTTTCATAGGAAAATGTCTGCATGTCCACAACCATCCGAATTAATAGTTAGTCAATTTAACCAAGCTGAAGGTCGCTGGTTCAATCCCTGGGCAGGTCATGACTAAAGTGCTCTTGAGACACTCACCGGACTCCCAAACTGCGCCCCAGGCACTGTGGGGGCTGCCCACTGCTTCAGGCACATGATCTCGCTGATCCCTAGTCTGTTCACTAGTGTGTGTATATGCGTGTTTCACTGCACAGTTTAAATGCAGAGGTCAACTTCCTCTGTGTGCAAGCACACTGGCTAAAACCTGTGCACTTTTAGCACTTTATTAGTAGGTACAGCTTCTGGAATTAACACAACTGAGAAAAAATAACTGAATTAAGAAATAAATTTCAAAGTTTGTTGTAGTTCCCTTTCAATAAAATGAATTGGGCGGGGTTTAAAATTATACTTCAATCAGACACTGACGTTTTGGCCTCACTTCTCTACTGCTGTTTTTGTGTCCAGTTTATGGCTCAGACAAAGTAGAGACAGAAGAGGTCAAAGGTCCCACAGCCAGAGCAGCATCGCTATTGGTCAGGGATGCAAATTCGCAAGTTGACAAAAATGTAACTCAAACAAAAGTTTACAGGCAAAATTTATTCATCTGGAAGATGTCTATGCAAACTATGCCTGTCATGGCAGTTTCATCAAAACTGCAGACAAATCCCAGTGTGACCGGGCCTTAAGACTGCAGACACCAAGCATGTGTTGGCTGACCACCATGATATTTGTAATTTGGACTAAAAATATAAATTTTTGCTTTAAACTGGGAATCTATTTAAAAAGTGCTAGTAGTGTGGATTAACAACGTGAATTTAATAGTGCTCTAGCAATTGAAAGCCAAGTGGGGAATTAAGTTTGTTGGCTCTGTGTGTGTGTGTGTGTGTGTGTGTGTGCGCGCATGAAGGTCAGAAGGAGCCTAAGGGACACTCCTGCATGTCCCCCCCACCCCGCACCTCAACCCAGCTTTTGGCCCAGAATGCATTGCTTTTTTCTCTCCTGACCAGCAGGAAACAACACGCTCCAGTGCTTTTGTAAATTAGCCGCTAAAAAAATAGAAAGTGAAACGCAGCACATTGAATGTCATAGTCAACTCAGCGCTAAAGACAAAACCTGTTTGTCACTGAGCAGATATGAATAGATATGTATCAGTGCTTCTGCAGCAGGACCACATGATTAATGACCCCTTCAAAGCACAGGAGTGTTGTTCCTAAGCTCCAGTGTCGATTAAAGCTGGACATAAACCTTGTATGTAGTCAATAACTTGAATGCATACCCAGTGATATGTGAGAGCCCTTATCTCTCTGATAGTAGCTATTCGGCTGTGAAATGAACGTGGTGGGGAGACAAAACATGCCAGCTTCTGCCCCACAGGATTAAAGGAAATGTTCCCTGCGTTTGCATGATCTGCTGATGAGATAACCTCTCTATTCCTGATGCTTATTTTGAGGCTCCCCTTGAGCGGTGCTGCAGCAGAAGCTTCCATGCTTGTTTTTCCCTTCTGGAGCTGTTTTGTGCTTTTTGTCTCCCTCTGCTGGCAGCCCTGGTCATTGCAGCTCCGGTTTAACAGCAGAGTCTGAAGCTGTCCTTTCTGAAAATTGCTACATCTGGGCCAATTACCCACAAAGTCCCAGAGGGCCTTCATTTTCTCCCCTCTCTGATCTGTGTCATCAAATTCACACATGCTAATTAGCACATTTAACTCAATATCTGTGCCAAATCAATCTTCAGACTGTCGCCTTTTCTCCAAAGTGAAGCAGTCAGAGCGTGATTCAGCCCTGATCCCCTCCAGTAGTACAACCACATCACTGTTTCGCTCCAGCTACCTCTCTTGCTCTCTTTCCTCCAAGCTAGCAAAAGGCTGCTTAGCCAGCCAAGTGTCTGGCAAATGCTGCCTCGTAGCTCAAAGCAGCGCTTCAGTTTTCTATTTCGATTGCCCTTGAGGATGAAAGGGGACCACACTCGCTTTAGTTAAGATAAGTAGCTCTGAAGAAACCTAATTAAATAGAGGATTTGAATAATTAATGGCAGCGGTATGGATCAGGCTAAGAGGGTTGGTTTAGCCACTGCCACGTGCTAATCTTTCCCTCTTAGCTTTACAGCTACAGTCACAACAACAAAGTAGTAAAAATGTCTGAGAAGTTTCAAAGAAAATAAACCATTATTTCAGGGTTTATTTCACCTTCCTCTTCTACGACCATTTTTCTTTTTTTTCACTTGTGAATGAAGTCACATGGACATGAGGGTGGCTGATCCAGGATCAGTAGATTTTGCTCAGGTATATGTAGGGTGACCAGACGTCCTCTTTTATGCAGACATGTCCTCTTTTTGAGACTTTCACAAACATCCGGGATTTTGTTTTACTAGAGCTTACATCAAATTTTGAGAAGCGTTTCATTCACAAACTAGTCTCGCCCTCCCCCTATTCCGTTCGGTTTGCTTGAGTTAGATGTTATGCTATATTAAATGGAGATAGGTGAGCACTAGGATCCAGCAGGAATCCAAACCTGTTTCCCTTTAGGCCGCCCTCAAGCTCACCGATTGGCTCTGCCGTTTCTTGCTAACGTGTGATTGGCCGCTGTCACTCCCTCAAATAGCGTCTGGACTTTCACCTCTAAGTTGTTAATATGTTGAGCATTAGTTCTGCCTGTGCCATGTCTAGAATTATTCTAATATCTGAGGTTTCATATTAAAATTCATTAACATTAACATTTGAGTCTGTTTGCGTGTGTCTACCAGTCTGTGATAAGCCATCCATTTACATGCCTCTAAGTGTAACTATTATCAAAATAATTCAGAATTTCTGCTTATTTTTACTCAAAAATGAGGTATAATTCTGTGTAAATGAGGTCTATTGACCATACAGTCCAAACATAAGTGTAACATTGGTGATAATGAGCTGGAGTGAAGTTGACTGAAAAGGTGAAACACAAAATTGGGTGATAATTTTATGCTACATGCTTTTAAAAGTTTATTATTATTTAATAATGGGTAATAATGTATTAATATTTAATTTATGATTAATATTAATTTTATTATTATTCATAACGTTTAATAGTTAGTATATTATTAATAGTAACTAGTAATTATTAATAAAAGTAATAATTAATAACAATAACAAAAATGTATGTTCAAGCACCAAAAAAAAAAGGGGCAAAAAGGGATGCGTGGTGCCCTCCTAAGACGTGTGGTGCCCCTGTAAAATCATGGTGCACGTGAGCTGTATGACTTGGAGGGATGTCACAAGAATGTTGGTACCAAGTCCACACCAAAGAAATATTAAAATGTGACGGTACATTCTTTCTATGGTACCAAACGTCCAATGTCCCTTCTCCAGACCTGATAAAAGCAGCATATCAACCATAAAATTGTTGTGCCACATAAAGTGAAGAAGAAACACTCCAAGATTTTCTGAAATGGCATACTTAAACAGTATATACTAGATTGGATCCAGTATGCACTGCTCGTCCACTAAAGCAGTAGGCTCGTTCATACACAAGCATATAGTATCTGATGCACAACATCCGCCATCCTACCAATGTCCTTTTACATCACACCTCTGCTGTAAAAGTCCTGCTTTTCATTAAAGTCCCATTCACAGTCATTATTTTATTATTTTATCTTTAATTTTATTATTATTACTTTATTATATTTATTTATCTCCACAAAACATACAGATTTTTTAGGAGATTCATGAAATAAGTTTCAGTACAGCATTTAGCTAGGATTGCTAATTAGCCAGCCAATATGAACTTACTAGCTAGTTAATAAGAACTCAGCTTACATTCACTGCTAGTTTTAAAAACAATTTACATTGATAATATTTAGAAAAAACAAAATTGACTTGCTGTTCTCCACAAAGCTACTCATAATATTACTTTCGGTTCAACAAACCTTTTTTTTAATTTGTCTGGTTGTAGCCGACTTCAAGCTTTCCACGTTTTGTCTGTATCAGCTTTAAACACCTCCACAGCTCCTGTTGAATCATGGGATAGCACATTGTCCTGCTGTAGCATACTTCAAAATGTCTCCTGATAGGTAATCTGGGTGTTTTTCATGTACTGTGTTATTCAGACACAATAGCCATTCTCATTGTCTAGTATGGAAGTAGGCACTTTCAGATGCAGTTTGACTGTTGCTTGATGTAAATTCTTGTGTCTACTTGTTTTAGACCAACCAAGTTATGATGCAATAACCAAGAACAAGGGATGGGCAGATCAATTTTGGTTTTTGTGAATCATCATCACAAGTAAACTTTTAAATAATAAAGAAATTATTTTTACACATATATAAATAATTTTGTACACCCATTATCAATGGGAAACAATGAGAAACAAAGCCAGAATAAACAATGAACCATGGGTGAGTGACGAACGCATTGGTGGATAGTTTGTTTTAGCAACATTAGCAGCAAGTCACGTGGGCATGCCATCAAAATCCAGGCAAATAATCAATAACTGGAACAAAATTTCCCCCCAAAAAAGGCAACAATAACCAAATTGTACAACCAGAGCAAATGGATGCAAATGGATTATATTACATTATCTCATAAATCATTTGTGTTCACAGGGTAGTGATGCCTTCTTTTTCAGTGTAGTTCTCATTGTAAAAATGTTAAAAAAAAAAGTCATTTTTGGTAACAGGATATTAGCCTCAGAATAAATTGGTAATGGATTGGATAGGAAAGGAAATTAGTGGCATTGCACATCCCTACTAAGAACACAAACACCAAGGATAGTTAAAGTACAGCTGTCAGGCTGAGAGGCTGTAGATGAATGGTGGTGGACACATGCGCAGATGAAGGTGAAAAGTGATTTAATAAAGTTCTGAATGACACACAAGCTCACAAAAACCCTCAAAAATGATGACTAGAACAAAACAAATAATTCAAAAGAGTAAAGAACTGAAGACTATGAGGATAAAATGACTGAAGCACAGAGGGGTATAAATAAGGGAGACATAATCAGTGACAGGTGGAAACAGTGGGGGGTGGGGCTAGACAGGACTAAACATTAAAGGGACAGAGCAACTCAAGACATGAAAACAGTGATGTTGTTCCTTGCCTCACCCCAAATACCAAGAATACATCAGTTCTCCAAAAAGAACAACATGAAAGTTCCATCAATCACTGCCAAGTTACCACTTAAGCAACAAACTTAATAAATAACAATAAGCTTTTATGTTCCTTTATATTAATTATATTCAAGGTAACTTTATTGTCATTCGAATTACATGTAGTACATGAGGTGGAATGAATGTTATACATTTATTTACCTATTCAAATGAATGAAAAAATCTGTATTATTAATTAAGAAAAAAAAATCATTTTTACCCTTTTTTCTCAAGTCACATTCAGATTGTTTCAGTAGTTAACTTTTTATTAACAATATGTTGTCAAATGTCCTGAAATGTTATTGTTATTTTGTGGGAATTTTCCACAAACAGTGTTCACAAACAGTAACCTTGGCCTGTTTGGGCTAATGTAGCACTAGCTCATAGTGTGAGTTGGATGCTAATAAAACCTTAATACATATATATGCAATTCAAAGTGCTTCACAATGAAATAAACAGAACTACTGTATGTTGTAAATGAAAACAACTGAAAAGTATTTGTTTACCTTATTTGTTTAATAAAATAATATTAAACAAAGAAATAGAAATAGACAAATGCAAAAAAATTTTAATATGAAAAATTGAATAAAATACACATGGGATGAAGCTTAAAATGAAGACCAATAGAATTATTCATAAAACACTTATATTACCATTCTTCTTTTCAACATGTGATATGCACAATCAAAGAACAAAAAGATCCACTCATAATGAGTTTTAGTTCAAGAACAGTTAGCGTGTAGCATTTTATTGTTATCATGCCATTTTATGTCTTGGTGTTGGTTCTTGTACTGTATGTTTTTGGGTGGCAATTCAATTATTTTTAGAATGCATAAAACATGTATGTTGCTTTATTATTATAGTTGTAATATAAAATACACATGTAATGTTGTTTTGTGGAATCAAAATGATTGAGGGACACAAAATGTTTAGCATTGGTATTGACAAGCTTGTATCATGACATCCCTCTGCAAAGTAGGAGTTAAGGGTCAGTCACAAACATTCTTTTAACATGATTAAATAATATTAATTAAATAGAGGTCATTTTATATACTTAAATGATGACCTGGACAAGCATAAAGAGTAAAATCACTTAAAAATAATGCATCAGGATAATTTAACATAAAAGATGAATAAAAAAGCTTATGTATGGTAAAATTGATTAAAAGTTACAATAGAAATACTAAAAAGTGCTAAATAATTGAAGAAGCTGAATTTAACTCTAACTAGAGACAGATGCACATTTTTAGACCACCTGAAACCTGAAATATTTTTGTGATGAATTATGTAATTTTTCCAAAGATGAACTAAAAGTACTAAATAATTATAACAAAAATAATTCAAATATAACATACAAAACAGTTTCCTTACCAGATCTTTTATTGTTTATGTTGATTATATTTTACATATTTAGGTCAGTTTCCCAGACACTGATTAAGCCTAAACTTCAATTTCTTATGGTGTTTCATAATTGGCACCACAATTTATTCTAAGACTAGGCTTAACCTATGTCTGGTTCTTTGTATATGTACACTAAAATATCTTTAACGTCTTATTCATTGTGCTTTATGATTAAATTAGTTAAAGTACGATCAGGAAATAACTCCTACAGTAATGTATTGAATATATTGTTGTGTATATTACAGAGTGCAGTGGACTGTCCTTTCTTGCTCTTTTCTTTGTAGTGGACACTTGCATGCTCTCTGCCCACCACCTGCAAGCCTTGCATCTCTTCATCTCCTGTGCATGTCCCTGGACTGCTTCTGCCTTCCAACCTGTACATGCCATGCAAATGGACAAAATAAGACTTTTCTGGTTGATTACTTTATTTTAACCTTTTTATATAACAATAACTGACCACTTGCCTGTATTGGGCTCTGAATGGCCTTGTGTTCAGATTAAGAAGTGTTAAAATGGAGCAACGGAAGCTGAATGACCAAGCAAACTCTCTAGTGGACCTCGCAAAGGTAAGAGTGAGCATGAACCTGCCCGTCCAAACCCACACTGACTCTACACAGGTGATTCCAGCCTTTTCTTGGACTGAATGTATTACTGGCTGCATGCAATAGAGGATCCAGGACTGTTTCAATTGTGATCTGTGATCAGGTACAGATGTGTAAGTCTACAGGTGTCAAATGAACAGACCCAAATAGCTCTCATGTGGAAGTTCTCTTGTCTGTATTGTTGCTGTTTTCCCTGCGTTTAATTACCTCCATGTTGCCGTGTATTTCATTTTGTCTACTGCATATCTGTGCAACAAAATGTTTTGTCTGGAAACGTTAGGCTATCTGTTGTCTCCATAGCTATTGGCTATTCTGTTTTATAAAAATAAATGCTTGTGCCTACAATTACAGACTGTAGTCCATCTGATTCTCTGTTTACTTTGTTAGCCTCTTTTCACCTGTTCTTCAGTAATCAGGTCCCCACAGAGCAGGTGGATCATTCTGTGCAGTGACACTGATGTGGTGGTGTTGTTGTTGTTAATTGCCAATGCTGTCATGGTGGCCGTCTGAAGAGTCTTGCTTCTTTTACTCATAAAAGAAACTTTTATTACATAATACAGCTATTTATAATAATCAAGCACTCCATTAAGAAACTGCTAACATTATATTTATAAAAACCTCTTAGCCTCATTCACAATTACACACTATTTTAAAGCATAGTGTTTGTTAATTATCAGAAAAACACGTATGTATCAGTGTAAAATATACTTCACTGTGTTAGTGTGTGAGCTGCTGGAGATGTTAAACACTGTGTCACTCACTGTTCACTCTATTAGACACAGCTACCTTGTTGGTCTTGTAGATGTAAAGTCAGAGACAGCAGCTCAGCACAGTGTGTGTTGGTCCTCTAATCCCTCACTGCTGACACTGTTGGCTGGTTGGTCACTATTTTCACTCCAGCAGTGACACTGAGGTGTTTAAACACATCACCAGCTCCAACACACCACCACCACATCAGTGTCACTGAGAATGATCCTCTTGCTCTGTGTTGGTCCTGAACATTGAAGAACAGGTGAATAAAGTACACAGAAACAAATGGACTACAGTGTGTAAGTGTAGAACTACAAAGTGCAGCTGTATGAGGAATAATGTAGGACAGCCAATCTGAGCAGAGGACATATATTTGTCTTAAAGGACAGCAATAAAGGTTGGAAAGGAATAAATCAATTAGGTACGTATAAGCCTTTGAGAGAGAAAATAATACAAATACAAAGAAAAATGTAGAACACCGGCTATTTAATGCAGCTCGGCATATCAGAACCTCATCAGTGGCAGGTTTTCTCAGGTCTCTGCCATGCTTTAATGAGAAATGACACACCTCGGGGAATACCAGGCACACTGCCGGCCTGACTCTGCACAAAACACGAGGCAACCTGAGCAGGGAGACACTGCAGGATTTGATGAATCAGCTCAAACATCCCTCTCCGCCTCTCTCTCTCTCTCTCTCTCTCTCTCTCTGTGTGTGTGTCTCTCTCTCTCTTTCTCTCTCTGTGTGTGTCTCTCTCTCTCTCTCTGTCTCTCTCTTTCTCTGTCTCTTTCTTTCTCTCTCTCTCTCTCTCTCTCTGTGTGTGTGTGTCTCTCTCTCTCTCTTTCTCTCTGTGTCTCTCTCTCTCTCTCTCTCTCTCTCTCTCTCTCTGTGTGTGTGTCTCTCTCTCTCTCTTTCTCTCTCTGTGTGTGTCTCTCTCTCTCTGTCTCTCTCTCTTTCTCTGTCTCTCTCTTTCTTTCTCTCTGTCTCTCTCTGTCTCTGTGTCTCTTTCTCTCTGTCTCATTTCTCTCTCTGTCTGTCTGTCTGTCTTTCTCTCTCTCTCTCTCTCTCCATCTCTCTCTCTCTCATGCACACACTGCATCTTGACATTCGGCTGACCCCCCTCCGAGTGGCTGTGTCACACTCAGCTGTGTTGTGAGAGCTGTTAGTGCTGGCTAACGTCACCTAGCCATCCCCTCTGTTTCTCTTAATGGAGAAACGTCAGAGGGTGACATTGAGAAACAAGGCAGCGAGTCGTGACTCAGACTCACACGCGGCCTCTTTTGTCACTGCTGTAATTGCCTCGCTCCATCAGAGGCCGATATGGTATGAATCCTAACAGCAGATGCTTCCACAAGCAGAGCTTCGTATAATGAAGCTCAAAATAACTCCAGCAGCTGC
>BRDA01045067.1:0-14958 GCA_036984385.1 Crenuchus spilurus
AAAAGTTTTTTGTGAATTTAAGTTTTGTTTTTAATCAAAATATGTATTCCAATAGATATCTGAGACTGTTATCTTTCATTTACAGCAATAAAACATAGTGGCTAAGGTTTGTCGCTATTGTGAGTGACACGACATTGATACGATATCTCAATAAATTACCAAGTGACTTTGGCCTGATTTTCCCTGACGGGGTAACATATATTATATATATACATATACTCTTTTATATTATATATTTAAATTGTACTTGATTGGAACAATTAACCTAGCACTGGAATATAAGTCATATACATCCATCCTTCCATTCATCCATTATCTTCAATTTAATCCTGATCAGAGTTGTGGTCCACTACCCCATCTCAGCTAAACCCCAGGATAGGACACAAGACATATACATACTTTGGAAATATGCACTGTTTAAGTATTGCCATAATGTATTGCGGAAATCTGGCCATGCAAGTTTATCAGGAGTACTTGATCATCATCCGTCAGCACCACTTGCAGTGACAGCCGATACTGATATACAGTACAGTATCGTGCTTTAACACCAGTGTAGACCAAAACTAGATACAGTTATATGAGACACTCTCAAGGCTACGAAGTCTCTGACTCTATTTATGAGGGTCATCATCACTACTCCTGTGCTGGATGTCTAAGATGACAGTTCAGCAACATGAGTTTGTGTTATACATTATTAGTCTCGCATTGCAGCTCTGATTAACTTCTGAGGGAACCATTCCAGTAACTCTAATTCAGTACATAAATCAATGCCCATGCATATTTATTCATATTCTACAATATGCACACTGGAAAAGCACATATTATTTATTCACACTTTTAACATGATTAATCTGTGGCCAGTCTTATGCAAAAGTTTGGACACCCTAGTCAAACTGCACGTTTCTTTGACTGAAATGTGAAAATACATTATCACGTTCTTTGGAGAACAAAAGGGATTTTTTTCTGGATATTTGAATGAATTGTCAATTTCTTTGACTGTTATGTAGTGTTTTCACTGTAAGGGATGTGTTAACTTGATTTAATGTAGTAGATCAATAAAACATCATTTGAGCATCGATCTCCACACTTTTCTATAACTGTATTCTTTATCTTCTGTATACATCATATTGCACAAGTGTAAAGAGATACAGAACATGAGATTCTAAAAACAGCAACATTTGAAAGATGTTTTTATCTAGGTTAGTACATAATCCCATGTAACTCTGTCTTTATTTTGTCAAATTGGCAAACAGAACAGAAAAACAAAGAATCCATTTAGGCATTTGGTTCTCACATACACAACCACTGCTGTCATTACATAGCTGATATAGGCTGAGTGTAGAGCACACTGGGAACTGCAGAACTATATTTATCTTATTGTGATTTATAACAGCACATAAATATGTTCATAGCTGACAGGAGAGTGAGGGCAGAGATTAGCACCAGGCTTGACCAACAGGCAATTAAATATTTATACAGTCCTCAGTAGAGACAAACAAAGCTGGTTTTGGGGTCAGAAAGGCCTGCCGTAAACGTGTTTTGAGAAGATGAGTGCTCATAGATCTGAGCACTTGCCCTCAGGCCAAAATAGCACCTCTTTTAAAGATCAGACTCTTACGACTGAAAGGGGGCCCTTATGGCATGTAAATAGAGGCCAGGCCCCACAGTGCAGCAGAAAAACGATCCCCACTCTCCTCTGGGGGGCTGGCGTGGTGACCCTGTTGCTTTTGAGATTTTAGGGGGATTAAGAGTTTAACTTGGGCTGGTCCAGGAGGAGGGCACCCTGAGAAGAGGGGAAACCCTGAGGGAGAGAAAATAGAGCAGCCAGGCTGTCCCTTCTCTGCTGGGTCTGCCTCAGTGCTTTGTGTGTTGGGTTGAGGGCCAGCTGTCACGGTTGCCCCTCTTAGAGAGCCAATGGCAGAGTCATACAGAACACGTCTGCTCAGTCTGTTTACAGAGGGTGCCCTCACTGTGAACGCAACGGGAGGTCAGAGCCGGAGGACGCACAAAGCAGTTCTTTTTTGTGGCTCATGTGTTTCAGTAAGTGTTAATAATATGAAAATGCTCATTAGTGGAGCGTTCTGTTTTACACATGCTATGTGCTATGTTTAGGATTACTAGAACTAAGTATTAGATGAAATAGTCACCCCAAGTATGAACCATATTCAGTTATTACTATGAAACAAATATGAAGGGTCTGTAGTGTGGTGGTTCACATTCAGGCTTTTAGAGTTTAAGGGGTTAACCAAACTCTTTTATTGATTTGATTAAGTATATTGCAATGCATGGTGGCTTGGTGGTTAGCACGCTGGCGTCTCAGCACTGAGATCTTGGGTTCAAGTCCCCATCTGGGTAGAGTTTCCATGTACTTCCAGTGTGTCTGCATGGGTTTCCCCCCACAGTCCAAAAACATGGAGGTCAGGTAAATTTAGGATGGTGTAATGCCCTGCCCTGCGTGGTTCAAAGTGCCCACTTGGCAATTGTGGTGATGATTACTAAGGTAGACAAATGTCAAAAGTCACACCTGAAGTCCAAGTTTGAGATTTTTTGGACTATGCATGGTTTAGTTTTCTGGATCTGTATGGATTTGACCACCAAGTTATCATATCATATTTTCAGGCTAACTAGTTCCCAGACTCACTCATGTGCTTGTTTCACATGCCTTTCTGTATTGTAAAAAGTAAAAGTAATCAAGTATTGCAACTACAGACCTGCTAAAAATATGCCTGAACAACTTTTATTGACACTGAATCAGTGTGCAGTTGTTCATTAGTCGGTGACTGGAGAAAGTAACTACGACTTTATTATCTTAGCCATCTCTAGACAATTCATAGATGAACCAAACTAAACTGAACATAATCCAAATGTGTTAACATTATAAATGTTAAAGCATGTAGTTGACAGATAACCAGAACTGTTTGTTGGTTGTTGTGATGACATAGATATCAACACTGCACTTGTTAGATTATCTATTCCATCATAACAACATCGGGGAAATAATTATGGTTAATATCTATATTTTGAAGCATCTTACTGATTTACAAACATCAAAATTTCTTGGTGATAGTGGCCCCGAGTGGCTCAGCAGGCTATGACGCTGACACTATGACCAGAGGATCATGAGTTTAAACCCCTTTCTGTACAGTAAATCTGCCAGTGTTAAATCAACACTATTAGTGTTAAATTAACACTGGGAGTGTTACATTTTGACACCCTCAGTGTTAATTTAACTCCAACAGTGTTGATTTAACACTGGCAGATTTACTATGTGTTTGTTGATGCTGTTTGCCATCAACAGCCGGGGCACAAGAGAGCAAAAATTGGCAGTGCTCTCTCTGGGCGGGTAGATGGGGCTCTCTCTCCCCATCACTTTCACATTGCAATGTCCGCTGGCTCAGGCGTCTACTGATTGGTCCATTCGGAGCTAAGAATCCTGCGCTTTCCTCCGAGTGCGTTGGCTCCCCAGTGACGGTGTATCAGCGGTAGTTTGAAAAGAGATGGTGGCTGTTTCACATGCAACGGAGGAGACTTGTGTTTGTCTTCACCCTCCTAGACTCAGGGACATTGCAAATGTGTTGGGGAGAGTCCTAACGGAGGGGATGGGCTAACTGGCTACTACTACATTGGGAAGGGGATAAAATTGACAAAAACTTTTTTTTTGTCAATGTTTTTTTTTATTTCATGGTTGCCATGTATTGTTATAGTTAGTAAAAACCAGCTTTCCTCAGTGGTATGTTTATACAGTGGGCTCCCATTGGATGCGGGATGGTGACATCATCAAGGGGGGACACAGCAGCATGTGTCTGTGGAGCAGGAGTGCCTTCCCAACGTGTTTGTTCCTAACTTTAATTAAAAAGGTTCAGATTGAGATGATTATCTCTCTGTGCATCATTGCGTGGTGTCAGAAGTGGTGAATTCACATGCCTCTGGAGTGAAGAAGAATAACGAGCTATCATGTCGAAGTTCCACGCACCAGCAGCCTTTGACTTCACGCAGCCAGCTTAATGGCCAGTCTGGAGACAGCGTTTCTCCCGCTTTCGAATTGCGACGAAGCTAGATCAGGAAGAGGGTGATGTACAAGTTAATTCACTTCTTTATGCAATGGGCAATGAAGCAGAGCCTATTTTCAGTATGTTTACCTTTACTGCAGAGGATGAGGCTGACTATTATGATGCTGTGGTGAAAAAGTTTGACGACCATTTTGTGTCGCGTCGCAATATAATACACCAGCATGTGTGCTTCCATAAACGAGCACAGAGGAGTGGAGAGAGTGCTGAGGCATATGTCAGGAGTTTGTATGAGATGGCACAGCACTGAGAATTTGGGGCATCCAAAGACGAGCAGATACGGGATTGTATAGTGATTGGTGTGGCTGACCGCGATGTGTCTGAGAAGTTGCAGCTAGAGGCTGAGCTCACCCTGGAGAAGGCAATACAGGTGGCACGCCAAGCACAACTTATTAAAATGCAAACTACAGGCATGAGAGCACAGTGCATTGACCAAGTGGGGCACAAAAATAAGCAATCCAAGCCATTTAAGTCACACACCAGTGGACAAACTAAACACCAGGCGAAACGAGGTGAAGGCAATACTGGAAGAAGCTGTTCAAGGTGTGCACGTCTGCATGAGTCAGGAGCATGCCACGCTTGGGGAAAGAAGTGCCATAAGTGCAATAAAACTGGTCATTTTGAAGCAGTGTGCAAAACAAAAATTGATAAAGAGGTCACTGTCACCCAAGAGGTAAATAGTAGCCAAGATTCCTGGTTCCTAGGCAATATCGCAGACTGTACAGAAGTAAAAGATGAATGGCAAGTGGAGCTGCAATTAAACGGCACTGCTGTGCACTTCAAAATTGATACTGGAGCTGACATTTCTGTTATGTCTGAAGATGAGTTTATTAAATTACCACAGCAACCTGAATTAGAGAAAATAAAGGCTAGAGTGTGCAGTCTGGGTAGACAACTGAACTGTCTTGGCAAATTTCTTGCTACCACAAAAAGAAAAGGTCAAGTTTTCACCTTTTGGGTCTATGTTAAAGGGGCCATACGCTAACAACCTGCTTAGCCGACAAGTTGCTTGCAGCATGGGGCAAGTACAGAGACTGGATGATGTCAAAATTGAAGACGATTTGTTTGGTGACATAGGTCTGTTAGACTGTGAACCAATTAAGACTAAAACCTGATGCTATTTCCTACAGCCTCACCAGCCCCCGCTGTGTGCTCTTTCCATTGTTACCAAAAGTGAAAGAGGAGTTGAGACGCATGCAAGAGTTGGACATTACTGAGGAAGTTAAGGAGGCTACAGATTGGTGTGCACCCATGGTGCCAGTCATGAAGAAAAATGGAAAAGTAAGGATTTGTGTGGATCTGAAAATGTTAAATGAAGCAGTGAAAAGAGAGAGATATATGCTTCCTACACTTGAGGACATAGCACCAAAGCTGTCCGGTGCTAATGTTTTCTCCACACTTGATGCATCAAGCGGCTTCTGGCAAATACCCCTTCCAGGCCCCAGCTGGAAGTTAACAACATTCATCACTCCTGTGCGCAGGTTCTGTTTCAAGCGGCTCCCCTTTGGGATAACATCAGCACCAGAAATTTTTCAGAGAGAAATGAGTACGCTTCTGAGGGGTCACTCAGGGACAGTGACAATGATGGATGACATCCTGATTTATGGCAAAGACAAACAGGAACATGACCAAAACCTCAGGGCTGTACAGACAATAAAAAAGTCAGGGCTGAAGTTAAGTAGAGACAAAATTCCAGTTCGGACAACCAGAAATCCAATACTTTGGACACATAATTGGGAAGAATGGCATCAGACCGGATGCAGGAAAAATCAAAGCCATAACGGATCTTCCTCGTCCAACAAACATTACTGAACTTCGCCAAGTGCTAGGGATGATCAACTACCTAGGCAGGTTTCTCCCAAGGTTGTCTGAAGTCCTGCACCCCATCACTGAACTGCTTAGGGGTGACACTGTCTGGGTTTGGGGTGATGCACAACAACAAACATTTAAAAATGTTAAGGGCATGCTTGTTTCAGCATCTTCTCTTGCCTTCTATGACAGCATTAAACCTACTGTGGTGAGTGCAGACGCAAGTAGCTATGGCCTTGGGGCTGCCCTACTACAAGATCAGGAAGGAGAGTTGCACCCAGTAGCCTTTTACTCTCGAACACTGACCCCAACAGAGAAGCGGGACTCTCAAATTGAAAAGGAGTGCCTGGCAGCGGTGTGGGCATGTGAGCGGTTTGTACTGTATCTACAAGGTATGGACAGGTTTTGTCTCCAGACCGATCACAAACCGCTTGTTCCCCTAATAAATTCATATGATCTTGACAAATCACCACTGCGATGCCAGCGCCTGTTGATGCGCTTGATGAGATTCAGTGTAACAGCAGTCCACGTTCCAGGAAAGCAGCTTGTAGTAGCTGACACCCTGTCAAGAAACCCACTCAAGGAATGTAATGGATCCGACACAGAGGAGGAAGTGAATGCTTATATATAAGCTATAATGTCCACAAAGCCAGTGACTGGAGACAGACTTGACGCACTTCGTGCTGCTACCCAAGAGGATGCTGATCTAATGTCAGTAGGCAAGTATATCCAGGAAGGCTGGCCCAGGACAACATGTCGACTATCACCTTCCGTGCAGGAGTTACATGCAGTAAGAGCTCATCTGTCTGCTGTGAATGGACTTTTGCTTTATGGCAATAGAATCATTGTCCCAGCATTACAGAAGAAGGTTAAAGTTAAAGTGTTACTGAAAGAATATCCTTTGAAATGACACCATGCAGAATGTTTTCTTGTTGTTAGTGTTGATAGAGCTGCATGTTTGTTTTTATTAGAGGGGAAGAGAAACAGTCTTAAGGGGAAGATGTCATGCATTGTTATAGTTAGTAAAAACCAGCTTTCCTCGGTGGTATGTTTATACAGTGGGCTCCCATTGGATGCTGGATGATGACATCATCAAGGGGGACACAGCCGTATGTGTCTGTGGAGCAGGAGTGCCTTCCCAACATGTTTGTTCCTAACTTTAATAAAAAGGTTCAGATTGAGACGATTAACTCTCTGTGCATCATTACAATGGTGATGCCTGGTCTAATAGCTTTCCAACCCTACTATATTAGGTCTACATGCAGCCTGGGTAAAAGAAACAGAAATACCCATTTTATTCTATTTTTTCCCAGATTAACTGTTTTCCAGTTTTTTTTTCCAAACTGAAAGTGATTCACAGAAATTAAATCCTCAAATACAGTGCCAGTGAATGATACTGTTCATCAGGTTGGATCTTTATACACATATTAGGAGTACAGCTGAGCCATTGAAAGTCTGTAATTGTTTCTGACTGGACCATTCACACAGCCTGATAAAGTGATCTGAGCTGCTTAATCTGGCACAATAAGCATTTGAGAGGGCAAATCGGCCTCAAATGACTTGATCAGAGAGCATAATCCTCCTATGAGTTACAGCTATGAAACAGACTTTCATTAATCACTTATTTTCTGGCAGCCTACCAGGCACTGAAAAGCTCTGGACCGGGTCCAGCTCTCTCATGAGTGAAGCTGTACACCTGCAAGGCTGTGGGAGGAATGACGGAGGCCTTGCTGGTCTGGGACCTTCATGTCTGCTGGGTGGTCCTCACACCTGACTCTACTGGCTGGGGAGAGTCACAGCAGCTGCTGTTCAAAAACAAGATCCATATTCACAAGTTAATGACATATTTTCACACCAGTCAAGAGGGCTGTGAAAGGCTTTTATGTGAGTTTTTTGGCTGTGTCATCTTCTGGCCTTGAAGCTTACATTTAAAGGAAGAGGGAAGAAAAAGATGTTGCTTCTGAGACTGTATCAACAATCAAATATGCAATATTTTACCGCTAGCTTGATCAATGAACCGGTGAATAGCCTTTCGCTTTATCATGTTAGTGTCACAAATGCCGTGGAATGCTTTTATACTACAGATGTGCCATGAGATTGTGATGATTTGGCACAGCTGTTGTTCATTTACTGGCAGATTGATGCTATTGGATGTCTGGGAGGTCCACCATTTTGCTGCAGTTTGCAAAATGTGTTTAAACAAGGGCATAAATTATAATTCATCACATTTGGCCTATGGAACAGACATTCATTCAAATATGAAGCAACTACTGCATATTCAAGAAATCCTCTACACAAGAAAGTTAAACCACATTCACGGCTGTCAAAATTGCACCAACAAAATTATCCTTTTCCTGTGAAATACACCATTTGCCACAAAATAACATAAAAATCAAAATCTAAGGGGTTTATCTTAATAGCAGTTGCTGAAAATGTCCTGTACATGTTAAAATGTGGACTTATGTAGCCCTTTGAGATTAAATATTCAACAAGCAGAACACTCAATCAAAAGCCACCAAACTAAAATACTATTTTCCATTGTAGAGTGAGCGGGCTCCCTGCTAACAACGAACATAATAAGAACATTATAAAACATTTTTAAAAGGTTCCAGGAATGGTAACGCTACAGAAATGCTGTTTTTTAAGACGAGATGTAATAGTGTTTTTTGGAACGTTTCTCACAGAACATGTTTAGCGTTTTAGCAATATTTCAAGTCGTTTTTATTGGTTCTGAATATAATGACATCAGCTAATTTGAGCTAGATTACATTCAGTGCAGAGGTAAATTAAGGTCACGTTTGCTTATTTATCTCTTTTAAATAAGCTTTTTGGTTACTGTTTATTTTTTAAAACAGTTTTGAAAGAAGTTGTGTGGTCAGTATTTTAATGTACTGTGAGGTCCTCATAATGTTGCAGCAAGGTTACTGCAATGTTAAACGTTAAATAAAATTGTTCTAGAAACTTCTAGAATACTTCACAGAGTGAAAGTTCTAAGAACCAAATTTGTGATATCTCTTAATTTGATTTTCAATCAGAAAATGTTCTACTAACCAAAATGGTTATCTGGGCTATGCCACGCTGAAATGCCACACTGTAGCTAATGGACTTCAGTAGGAAACATCTGTGTAAAAAATCAGCACAGTTGAATTTGACTGATTTTAGGTTATTAACTGGACAGATTTCAGCCTGCTAACAGGTGTGTCTGGGAGTGTGTGTGTGTGTGTGTATCCTTGGGTGATGAATGAAAAACACTTTTGGGAGTGAAAATCACTGTACAGATACTGTTGTTCACAGTGCTCAAGTCTGCACTCGTAATATGCAGCCAATTGACATTTTATTGAAATATTACACTTTTTTTGTAATACTCGTGACATCTGTGATATTTCAGAGTCTATGCCCATAAAACAAGTTTTAGGCAGCTGTAAAAATAGTTTAAATATATAATATTGGTGTAACAAGGAGTAAAAAGAATACTCGATTGTCATGTACAGGTAATATTAAAACAAAATATTGTTATTGTTATATTGTTATTACTCACATTCTGACTCTTGAGATTGGTTAAAAGTACAAATAACTAGATTACTCAGTTAATGTATTTTTTGTGACAGTTGTGTTTTGATTTGCTCACGTTGAACATTAGCTACATTTAAAGATGTAATTTGGGGAGGGGAGATATGTCCCCTGCACTTTTTTATAAGGAAGTTTTGGTCTCCTGGAGTTTTTACCGTTCAAAAACAATGTTACGCTATATTAAATGGTAACGAGTCAAGCACTAGGTCTAATCGGAAAATGACCGCTCAAGCAGAAGCCTGCTTCCTTTTAGACCGCCCACAAGCTCATCGATTGGCTCTGCATATTATTGGCCAGTCCCACTGTTACTCCATCTGTTTGTAAACAATGTCTGGACTGAAGATAGTTGGCCTGTCACTGTAAGGTGATTTTATACTTCTACTCAAGTCAGCGCGTTGCCTAGGCTGTAGTATGCATTTATAATTCTGCGTTGGTATGTCTGTGACGTACTGCAATTACACCGAAAAAACACTAGGTGGCGATAGAGTTTCTATACTACTGGTTGACTTAAGCCTACCTTACACCTAACGACTTTCACGTAATTTTACAGTCGCAGACAAATTTTCAAAGTCGGGCTAAAATCACGAGAGTCTTGCTAGAGTCGAGTTGCAGTCGCGTCATCTCGATCCTTAAGTGTAAGGTGGTCAGCACTGAAAGTTTTAGTCAGTCTTTTGCGTGTCGAGGCGTTCCAATAAAATCAAACATGTTTAATATTATCGCAAGTCGTAAGAGTTGAACCCTGGTTGACCCCAGCAAATACTGTTGGGAACCAATAGGAGAGCTAAGGAAAGTCGCAAAGGCAAATGGTAAATACACGAATGTCTGGCGGGTAGAGCTCGGAAACTACGGTTCTCCTGGACTGTAGAAAAAACGAGAACCTAATGGAGCTGTGGAGCAAAAGGAGAAGAAAAGGAAAAAAGTGGACAAATTGGTGAAGCCTTCGAAATCCCAGGTGTGTTTGCTATGCTAAAGCTAACTAAACATGACTGAATGGGGCTATTTAACGATACTTTTAATCTTAAAAGTTATTGTTTTCCCCAACAGCTTGAAAAAAATGAAGAGCATGCAGACACACAGGACCAGGAATCCATGGATGTGAATCATATGTTGTTACTATATTTAGATTTTGCACTACGTTGCCTTATTGTGCATTGAGTTATTTTTGATACAACGAAAGTTTTAATAAATACACATTTTGTAATAATTCTGCTCTTTATTGCATTAATTCTATGTAAAAACAAAAGCAGATGGGAAATAATCTCAAAAGAATCTAGTTGCAGTCTTTAAATTAGTGACCCTGCAAGATCCACAGTCTTTCCAAAATCTTAAGCCTGCAACTAGACTGTGATTAAAAAGTCTGTAGATGTGAGATGGTGTCAGACTTCAGTCTGTTGAAAATCTTTTCAGAATCTTTTCAAAGTCGTTAGGTGTATGGGAGCCTTTACTCAGAGTACTACAACGAGTAATCATAGAGATGGTCGTATTTTCTGATTTCCTCAATGAGTCTCTCCTTAATATGTTCTATTGTTGTATACGAGCCGGTTTCTCAGCTTGTAATGACGATTTTAAAACTGGCAGAAATGCAGAGGTGGGGATATATTGTGGCGGACCACATTTAAGTTGTTGATATGTTGAGCTTTTGTTCTGTCTGGGTCACGTCAGCCAGACGGATTTTAATATCAGGTTTCATTTACATTTACATGAACATTTGTCAGTGTCTGAGTGCTATCTTGATGGTTCATATTCACAAATGTAAGTGAGCCGTATCTGTCTGTAATGTGAACAAATCTGTCCCCGAAACGGCTTGCATGCACACATTGATATGTGTATATACGTCACCAACAACAAAAAGCGTCACATTTGTGCAGGGTTGCCAGGTTTGCAAAAATAAAGTCGCTGGTAAAAATTTCAGGAGTTGGCGGTTTTCAGGATTTCTACCCTAAATAAAAGAAGAAATTTACTGAGGAGATTAGATTTGAAGAAGATTTAGGTTTTAAAGCTATTTGAAGTGTATGTGTTACTTTTGATTTTTGTTACTTTCTGTTACAAAATCCGTAGGTGGCTTTTGAGATCTGTAAACCCTGTAAGTTCTGTGAGCCTACTGATTTTAGTAAAACTGGTAAACAGACGTGTTAGTAGCTGATGTTTGATGGTATTTTGCTCAGGAGGACAGTAAACAGGTGGTGGACTGTACATGATCAGGTGAAGAAGGTGAATAAATGTCAGTTGCTTTTGCGAGAGAATCCAGCACTGGTACAAGCAAAAAGACACATGACATCTGATCTAACTATAACATTTAAGTCACATCTCCATGGATCAGATACGTATCTGATTTAGAATATGAAAATGACTCAGATCTGATTTGGAAAGATGGGATTTGACACGTCCACACAGCCCCAAAAAGATCAGATCTGAGCCACATTAAAGGCACAGTATGTAATATTTCGGGTTATCTTTTAGCAGAATTTAAGATAATCACTAATAAAAATGATTAAAAACACATCTAATCATTATAAACTAAGAAGTCATTTGATTATTTTACCTTAGAATAAGCTGTTCATATCTACATTGGTCGCGGGTCGAACACCGACTGAGATCGCCAAGTTCCTACGGTACTTCGAAAAGGTCAAACGAGGCTAGCAAAAACCGTTAGTGTTGTAATGACGAATTGGCCACTCAAATTCGATTGCACTGTAGCTTTGTTTTACCGTTGGCTGACATAAAACAGAAGAAAAAGAAAGCTAATATATTAGCTAATATAAGCTCGTTGTGTGAACTGTTATTGGCTGAAGTGCCTTCTTCAGAGAAGCTTACCTTGACTAGAGAAAAATGTGTATCCTGCCTGCATTATCTGTCTCCAGTGAAGCAGTTTGATGCGTTTACTTTGTTACATTATGTTGTGTTTGTACAGAAAACAGCTAACGTTTACAATAGCACTACTGAAGTGCAGAAAATATGTTTCGTCTGCATTGTAGCTATGATAATTTACATATTACATTTCCTAAATTTCTAATTAAAATTAATCTTACCACTTGACATATCACCAGCTTTAAAGCTGCTAGTAGACATCGCGTTCGGGAGTATCAAAGATATGAGATCTTACGGCCACCATAGAGACTCCTTCGTGTTTGGAAGGGAGGGGCTGTGGAAAAAGTCTTCAGTTGGTTGCAATATGTAAACTAAACCACTAGATGTCGCTGGAAACTACATACCGTGTGTTTAAGGCAAAAGATCGGTTTGAGTCATTTCAGCCTGGTAATGTGAATGTAGCCTTTGAGACTTCTTTAGATATCATGGCACTGCCAGCAGCCACACACCACTCCAATGACAAATCTATGCCTTATGAACATTCACCTAACTTCAGGTCTGCTATGAGCCATTTGTTATACAGTTAGCATGCTAACACTAATGTTAGACTGTGATATCCTAGCTCTGCTTCACACTCTCTTGACTCAGCTCTTGGTGTGTGTAGACGCTGATGGGGCGCTGAGAGGGCCACCTGTTGCTCTGATCTAACCTCAGGGTTTCAGACTCTGCTGAAGTCCACACCCAGCCCTGACCTGGAAGTGAGATGTGCTGTCAACGGCTCCTGAGATGGACGGATTCCATCCTTTCATCCTGTAAGAAAGAATGATTTGAGATTCCCGTCAGTCCTCCCTCCTTCCATCTCTCTTCTGATGTGCTCCAAAATGCCTGCAGTCTTCACTGAGTGATGTTAGCTTGTGCGTTGCATCTATGAACTGGCAGCGTAGCCTGTATTTCATTTAGAGCCGGCATGTGTGGAGCTAAACTATATTCCACAACTCTTATTTCAGTTGATAAGTTCTTGAAACCACATACTATTCATGTGATCACAAACACTTTCTAGGAAACTTTACTGAATACAGTTATAGTCATAATGAGTGACAATACAGGATTTATGTCTATCAACAATGAATTTGTGATCAAAGATGTCAAACAGACAGATTGCAGTCCTTTCTATAGTGAAATCAGGCACATTTATTAAAAGCAATTATTTAAAATAAGTTAAGAGTGTGTGCATATGTGAACTGACCAGTTATGTAGTGTTGATGGAAAAGCACTGCAACAAACAGCAGGTGTATAGCTTGTGCAGTGCCATATCAAAAATGTTCATATTATGGAAAAAGTTCATTTTTGTTTTTAGTTTGGTAAAATGTCATATTTTGTATGCATTACACAAAATTGTCACATTTCAAGCCCTTTTTGGGTTCACTGTTTGCTTATTGCATGCTCTCTCTGGGCGGGTAAGATGGCACTCTCTCCCAGCACTACTAAGTAATGTCGGCTGACTCAGGTGTCTGTCAGGCGATCCATCAAAACTGGGGATCCTGCACTTTCCTCAGAGTGCGTTGGCTGCCCGGCAGAAATGTATTGGCAGCAGTTGGAAAAAAGGCAGAGTTTGACTTCACATGCATCAGAGGAGGCTTGTGTTTGTCTGCAGCCTTTACAAGTGATAGGGAGAGTCAACAAATGGACGGGTCAATTGGCTACCAACACATATTAGGGAGAAAAATTGTGAACAACCTATTTTAGGGATCTGGTCTTATGAAAGGAATGTTGCCGGTACAATCCCCAGGCAGGTCATGACTGAGGTGCTCTTGAGTAAGGCAGCTAACCCCCAACTGCTCCCCGGGCACCATGGATAGGGTTGCCCACCTGCTTTGGGCACATGTTCTCACAGCCTAGTGTGTTCACTAATGTGTGTGCATCACTGCACGGATGGGTTAAATGCGGAGGTCAAATTCCATTGTGTGCAAATCACGTTGACAAAAGTTGAATCTAATCAATGTCCAACAAATTATTGATTAGTAAATGATTCTTCCATCAAGCCTACTAATTATCTAACAGCAGACTTTTTTTGATTGCCGAACAACCAAATAATCAATGATTGGTTTGTGAACAGCACTGATTTCAGTGAATATGTGTGTATATACACTGCTCAAAAAAATAAAGGGAACACTAAAATAACGCATCCTAGATCTCAGTGAATAAAATATTCCAGTTGAAAATCTTTATTTATTACATAGTGGAATGCGTTGAGAACAAAATAACATAAAAATGATCAATGTAAATCAAAATTATTACCCTTGGAGGTCTGGATTTGAAATCATACTCAAAATCTCATACCACCCTCATGGAGTCTGTTTCTGACAGTTTGAGCAGAAACATGGATATTAGTGGCCTGCTGGAGGTCATTTTGCAGGGCTCTGGCACTGCTCCTCCTGTTCCTCCTTGCACAAAGGAGGAGGTAGCGGTCCTGCTGCTGGGTTGTTGCCCTCCTACGGCCCCCTCCATGTCTCCTGGTGTACTGGCCTGTCTCCTGGTATCTGGTGTGACAGACACAGCAAACCTTCTTGCCACAGCTCGCATTGATGTGTCATCCTGGATGAGCTGCACTACCTGAGCAACTTCTGTGGGTTGCAGACATCGCCTCATGCTACCTCTATGGTGAGAGAACTGACAGAATGCAAAAGTGACCAAAACATCGGCC
>BRDA01045073.1:0-14553 GCA_036984385.1 Crenuchus spilurus
ATATGGACCGTTCACTAATTCCCAGAACAAATCAGCACAGATCAAATATACAGACGTGCCTACATGCCATATTGGTTGGTGTTTAGGGTGCATTCAATGAGTTTGACTGGTTGAGGTTTAGGTTGCACTATTTGGAGTTTTAGTTTTTCTCAGTTGATTTGGTTCATTTCTCACATCAGAATTGAAATTCTCAAAACTGTTCATAAAGTCTCCACATCTGCTTGTCACTTGTGCAGATCATAATAGCATTTCTCATTGTGTTTCTCATTGCGTTTCTCATTGTTTCTCAATGTGTTTCTCATTGTGTTTCTCATTGTGTTTGTCATTGTTTCTCATTGTGTTTCTCATTGTGTTTCTCATTGTGTTTCTCATTGTGTTTCTCATTGTGTTTCTCACTGTGTTTGTCATTGTTTCTCATTGTATTTCTCATTGTGTTTCTCATTGTGTTTCTCATTGTTTCTCATTGTATTTCTCATTGTGTTTCTCATTGTGTTTCTCATTGTTTCTCATTGTGTTTCTCATTGTGTTTCTCATTGTGTTTCTCATTGTGTTTCTCACTGTGTTTGTCATTGTTTCTCATTGTATTTCTCATTGTGTTTCTCATTGTGTTTCTCATTGTTTCTCATTGTATTTCTCATTGTGTTTCTCATTGTGTTTTTCATTGTGTTTCTCATTGTTTCTCATTGTGTTTCTCGTTGTTTCTCATTGTATTTCTCATTGTGTTTCTCATTGTGTTTCTCATTGTTTCTCATTGTATTTCTCGTTGTGTTTCTCATTGTTTCTAATTGTGTTTCTCATTGTTTCTCATTGTGTTTCTCATTGTATTTCTCATTGTGTTTCTCATTGTGTTTTTCATTGTGTTTCTCATTGTTTCTCATTGTGTTTCTCATTGTTTCTCATTGTATTTCTCATTGTTTCTCATTGTGTTTCTCATTGTGTTTCTCAATGTGTTTCTCATTGTTTCTCATTGTGTTTCTCATTGTTTCTCATTGTGTTTCTCATTATGTTTCTCATTGTTTCTCATTGTGTTTCTCGTTGTGTTTCTCATTGTGTTTCTCATTGTTTCTCATTGTGTTTCTCATTGTGTTTCTCATTGTTTCTAATTGTGTTTCTCATTGTGTAAATGCTTTTGTACAATCATGCAAATGCTCATGTACAGTTATCTGCTGTTGTTTACATTATCAGTTGTTTATGTCATGTTCATCAAAATATGTTCTACTGACTGTCTGTTAAATTGTCTTTCCCTCCAAAACATTTAGGCTTTGAGTCATCGCCTCGGTCACTATATGCAAAAGTGCTGAACATGGTCTCATAATCTCTCAGACATCATTTGTACATTTTTATGAATTTTTTTTGGGTAAATTTAGGTCATTTATCCTAAATTGATGACGTTGTATACTCATCCAAGGTGAATTTTGGTGTTCAGGTAAGAAGGGGACTTTGTGAAGATTCAGATCAAACAATAATCAAACAGCTTACAGCTCTCAGTGACACCAGATGAGCCTGAACCTGCTGTACAAAGTTCATTTCACAGACATGATGACAGAGTGAAAGAGCTGTGGTACCAGTATGTAGCCTTCAGGTAAAATCCTTACACATACTGACACATTTGATATGACTGAAACATCTGTTTCTTATCCAAAATGAACATTACAGTACACTTCATTTCTCCTTTTCTGCTTCAGTGTATCATAGAGCTGGAATCAGGAGAACCGCTCCACACTTTTACACCTGTAAGAGGTGTGGTCTAAACATCACTGGCCAAAAGGCTACCACTGATGTACCAGGCCAATGGGGAGGAACCATCACAATGTGTGCTGCTTACACATATTCCTATTATAGGGCCCTATAACACATAGCATCTCTTTACATTCCTGTACACCATCTACAGGGATCATCCTGATAATGACAGAGGTGTGATGTAAGAGGACTGAGTCGTATTCGTCCAATCAGAGCTCGCGTTGTTCGGAGACCCCGCCCTGTTCATTTGGATGAGGAAGTGTCATGGCTGCCAGTGAGTTCACTTCACTTCTGTTTCAGTCAGAAATCATAACATTTTAGTTAAAATAAAGACTTTATCTTTACTACAGACTAAAGCTGCACATTATGAGCTAACTGTGTGCTCAGGTATGTACTGTTACATGTAAATAAACCCCAGACTAAAGATAAAATGGGATTTAAAGTCTACGCTAAAGCTAAAGCTAATTCAGTGATGAGTGTCAGTGATGAATAAACACACAGTTAATAATATAACACAACCTTTACAGCCTTTTACACTTCAGCACAAATACAGCACTCTTTACTTCTGAGATATTAAGTCTTTATTGTGAGATACTCAGTCGTTACTGTGAGAGTCGTTACTGTGAGATAGCCAGTCGTTACTGTGAGATAGCCAGTCGTTACTGTGAGATAGCCAGTCGTTACTGTGAGATAGCCAGTCGTTACTGTGAGATAGTTGTTTATTTTGGTAGTAATATGTCAGAATTGGGGGAAATGGACTTCTGTGTTGTGTGATTTTGTATGTTTGTGTTTCTCTGATTGTAGGGACATGTCTAGAAGACTCTTAACACTGAGTTGCCCTCATCTGAACCTCTGCTGTAACGTCAGAAGCTGTTCTCAGTCCTGGAGAACAAACCTTTCTCTTTTCCAGCACTTCTGTCCTCCTCTGTCATTTTGTTTCTCTGTCTCTTATCTGTGTTCCAGGCCCACTCTTCTTTTCCCCCCTCGTCAGCTCTCCTCTTCCTCATCATCAGTCTTCTCCACTCCCCACCAGGCTGTGAGCACCTCTCGCTGGCTGTCCCAGTCTGCTCAGTGTCCAGCTTCCATGGATTTAAAAGCCGTTTTAGATGTTCTCGAGCAGCTTGCCCCGCTCTCATTGGCCGAATCCTGGGATAATGTTGGTCTGTTGGTGGAACCCAGCCAGTCACGTCCTATTAAAACAATCCTACTGACCAATGATCTGACCGCAGCTGTTATGGACGAGGCTGAAACGATGAAATGCGACCTGATCATCTCATACCACCCACCTCTGTTTCGACCGTTCAAACGGCTGCTTCAGAAAGACTGGAAGCAGCGATTGGCTGTCAGAGCAGTAGAGCTTGGGATTGCAGTTTTTTCACCACACACCTCATGGGATAGTGCCAGAAATGGACTCAATGATTGGCTCATAGGAGGATTAGGTCAGTTATTATTATTATTATTATTATTTATTATTATTATTATTTATTATTATTATTATTATTATTTTATTATTATTATTATTATTATTTTATTATTATTATTATTATTATTATTATTATTATTATTATTATTTATTTTTTAAATTATTATTAATGTTGTTCATTCACAGGTAGTGGACAGGTGTCGGTATTAAGCCAGGCTCTCTCCAGCACCCCTCAAAGGCATCGATTGGAGTTCACATCCAGAGACCAAGAGGAGCTCAGTCATGTGTTGAAGCTGCTAAAGGAGATGGAGAACAGTGAAACTTTTCAGTACACCACGCTTAGGTATGAATATCCAGATATTCTGGTTCTGAGTATCCAGACAAGGTTCTGACAAATGTTCATGTTGATAATATGTGATGGTGATGGTGAGTAAATGACTATAAACAGTATAAACACTGTGTGACTCTCAGAGCTACAGCTGCCACATTCCTAATATCAACACTCCTGAACCAGAGACAACATCACAAGTGTCTTACCTGGACTGAGCAGAACCAGAACTGGACTGTGACTCAGTACAAAGTCCTCTGTTTACATTTCATTAGTAAATCAGCTCCTAGAGTCTGAGACACACAGTCCAAGCTGTCTGAAGTCCAGTGTGCAGGTTCTGCAGTCTGTGATGGTTTGAGCTGCTGCTGTTGGTCCACTGTGTTTAGTCCAAAGTCAACACCTACCAGCAGATTTTACAGCACTTCATGCTTCCATCTGCTCACAAGCTTTATGGAGATGCCCAGTAGTGCCCACATAATTTACCTTTATTTTTCACCACATTATTTATTTATTTATTTATTTATTTATATTACATATGGCTGTAGTTTCACTGTGGTTGCACTCAAACTCTGTAACATGGCATCTGTGATGTACAGAGCTGAGTATATTCCATATTAGGAGTGGTCATAATGTTTTGATGTGACTGTGTATATGTGGTATGGGTGATCGTGATACTACTCTTGTTATTGGGATGGAAATCTAGTGTTGGCTAGAAAAGGAGTGGCTCATCTCTCAAATCCAGGTGTTCACTCAGTTCACTATGTCCTCAGAAATGAAGAAGGAGGGCAGCAGGTGGTCCTGACCTGTCCCAGCTCAGCGCTGACCCCTGTAGTTCAGACGATGTTAGGACATGCCGCAGTCAGCCAGTCTCTCTGCATCTCACAGATTCAGCAGGTAACAGCTGGTCATCTTTGTTTTCTCACAGCTTCTCAAAGGGACGTTTATTACACAGTATAACTACAGCACCACTTAAGGTGGAATGGGACATTTATTAGGCAGGATGAATGTAACTGCAGCAACACTTAAGGTGGAATGGAAGATTTCTTCAGAAGAATCCATGTAAGTGCATCACCATTTAAGGTGGAATGGGACATGTAATAGGCAAAATGAATGTAACTGCAGCAACATTTAAGGTGGAATGGAAGATTTCTTTGGAAGAGTCAATGTAACTACAGCACCATTTAAGGTAGAATGGGGAATTTCTTTAGAAAAATCAATGTAACTACAGGAACATTTAAGGTGGAATATGAAATCGGAGGTAGGTAATCCAGGTCCAAAAAGTAAAAATACTTCCCAACTGCCTTGTTGGTTCTGTTGCAGATATGCTGCAGCAGATATAATCATGAAGTTGGAGCAAAAGTCTGGGATGGATTTTTAGTTTCTGGACCTGGATTACCCACCTCTATATATAATTTACCTGCTGCATTGTTTAAGGTGGAATGGAAGATTTCTTAGAAAAATGTAACTACAGTCCATTTAAGGTGGAATGGGGAAATTTCTTCTGAAGTATAACTGGGAAATGTGATTACAATATATTGTTTATTTATTTGTATGTTTGTAGTGTTTTGAGTTTGTGAAGAGGTGACTTGGAGCCTAATTTTAAACCTTTATCAGATGCATTTACATGTTATATTTATGTATTTATCAGACACTTATTCAGAAAGACTTACAATTAGTTGTTGCATTTGTGAACATACAGTCTTGCCAAAGGACTAACCCTAACCCAGTGTGCCACATGGGGGCAGCATTGTTACCAATTACACTATGCCAACAGATGCATGTAGATTCAGCATTTGAGACCAATCAGAACATTCGTAGCTAAAGTGACACAGCTTAGGCTTTGTTGCTCTGAAACTGTTCAGTCTAAGAAACATGCTAAACTGTTTGTTTATTATTGTACTTTTTAATGTAAAGTTTTAAATCTCAGCACTGTGACTGTTTACTCTCATTGACTCCAGACCCCACTCCTAGGATGTGGCCAAGGACGACATGTTGTTTTGGATGAACCTCTGTCTGTGGCTGTGGCAGTCCAGAGGATGAAGGCACACCTTGGTCTTCCTCACCTCAGACTGGCTCTGGGAGAGCAGAAGAGTTTAGGTGAGGAGGAGAGAAAGTGGGGATAATGAATAGAGAGAACATGTAAAAAAATAAATAAATAAAAATTCAGTTTCCTCTGAGGCAGAGGAAAGTATCTGCCTCACCATTTAAGGTGGAATGGGAAGTTTGTGGGTGAATTAATATATCCACTTCAACATTTAAGGTGCAACAGGGAATGTCTTAGATCAGTGAATGACTGCTGCACCATTTAAGGTGAAACCTCTGCATCATTTAAGGTGGAACAGGAAATGTCTTCGATCAGTGAATGACTGCTGCGGTGAGGTGGATTGGGAAATTCCTTTAAGGACGGATGTACCCACCACACCGTTTAAGGTGGAACAGGAGAGTTCTTGGGTGGATGAATGTAGCTGCTGCACCATTTAAGGTGGAATGGGACATTTTTTGGCGGATGAATGAAACCTCTGCATCATTTAAGGTGGAACAGGAAATGTCTTCGATCAGTGAATGACTGCTGAGGTGAGGTGGATTGGGAAATTCCTTTAAGGACGGATGTACCCACCACACTGTTTAAGGTGGAAAGGGAAATTCCTTTGGTGGATGAATGTACCTGTTGGTTTCAGTGTTGGAGTGAAATTAAGTGCATTCAGTACTGTTCTTATGACTTACTGATCTTTCCTCAGACACTCTTGTGAAGACAGCTGCTGTGTGTGCTGGCTCAGGAGCTTCTGTCCTGCAGGGGTTATACGCAGACCTCTACATCACAGGTAACTTACAGCACTGCTTATGAGAAGCTTCAGGACACGTTCAAAAATATTTTACCAAAAATACACAAAGTCGGAAAGATGTGAACAGCAGGTTTATACTTAACCTCTTTAGCTCTCAACACTGCCAGAATAAAAGGTACAGCAGTAGCACAGTTTAGTCCAGTATGATGAGGCAGTAGAATGTATCTGCTATACCATTTAAGGTGGAATGAGACTTTTATTGGCAAAAGAATGTCACTGCTGTCCCATTTAAGCTTGAAGAGGCATTTTGTAGGTGACTGAATGTATCTGTTGCACCATTTAAGGTGGAACAGGCAGTTTTTTAGGCAAACAAATGTATCTGCTATCCCATTTAAGGTGGAACAAGAAATTTCTTGAATGTACGAGGGTCATTCAGTTACAAATGAATGTAACTGCAGAAAAGTACTGACACAGTGACAGGGAAGACGTTTATATAATTTATTGTCATTTACAGAAGATTAAAGAAAAGAAAGACTCAGGTGTTTTTTTTTTTCTTTCTCAGGTGAGATGTCCCACCATGAGGTACTGGATGCTGTTGCTAAGGGCACAAGCGTGATCCTGAGTGACCACAGTAACAGCGAGCGAGGATTTCTGACTGTGTTTAAGGAGCGTTTGTCTGCCCGTCTGACGGACTCTGTGGCCATATCAGTCTCCAAAAGAGACAGAGACCCTCTGGAGGTGGTATGAGCTCACTCTAAAGGCACTTTGTTGAGGTGTGGCATCTGTTCTGACGTCTGACATCAGGGCTGCATAACGTGGAGTAATTGTACCTGCTGATACACCACATTTCTGTAATGTGAGCTGATTAAAGACTGTCCTGCAATAATTTACTGTTGTTTAAATATGAATACCTTCCTTCATCTGCAGAAAAAGACACTGAACAGTGTTTAAGCATAGACCTGGACTGTATCTAGCCTAGGACTAGGCTTAAGCCTTAAATCATCCTATTATGATGAGTATTATAACCTAATCATCAGTGTTCTACTTAACCTAGATATTTTCAATCAACCAAGGCATGTTTGGAGTCTCCTTTGCTTAGAACAGGTGCTAACAAAGTTTACAACATCACTAGAACTCTGGTGTATTTATCATTTATGATTATTTATTTATCAAGAAATAACTGATATTTACTGTGTTATCGAGTTTCTTTTACAGATGCACCGATATGGAGTTTTCAGTCTAATGCAATAACAATATTAATAACTGATTGATGCTTTTAAACAATTAAAATAGTTTTAATGTAAATTAGCTAGTCTAAAATTATTGCTACCTTATCGGGAGTCTCAGAGTGGCCAGCAGAGGTCGCTGTGGGGTCTAAACGACTAAATTTACCAACATACAAGCTACAAATAGGACACAAGATTATCAGTATCTGCTTTAATTTCAATGTGAGGCCAATAATGTAGTCACTTAGGATACAGTGTTGATTCTCCAGATCACAGTAGTGCATTTTAGTGTAGTCAACTAACGTAACTGGCCAAAAGTTTGTGGACACCTCTTCTAACGAATGCATTCAGCTGTCACAGAAGCCCGAATGCAGCTTATCTAGTATCTGTAGAGAAGTACTGCCATCAAATCCTCACAGCAGTGCTCCACAATCTAATAGAAAGCCTTCCCTGTACAGTAGAGACACTCCCAACAAAAGCAGGATGAATTAGCAGGTGTCCCAATACTTTAGTCCTATATAATTTCTATCATATCGACTGATACGCAGCCAAAGGAGACTGGAACGTGGACTCTGAACATGTTGATTGACATCTGGGACGTGTGTATCTACAGTATTGGCCATGTGGAACGTAGTGTGTGTTAAATAGATGGAGGGACGGGGTGTCTATGCAGGTAATATGACAGCAGGGTGGGGTAGTCGGACATCACTCCTGTCGCTCCCAGCTTGAAAGCAGCCTCCATATCGCTCTCCTCATTACACACAAACAGCTGCACCTGTGAAGCAGACGGGGATCATGTGGTCAGAAGGCATCATAAAGAGCAAATACATCTCCTTTTTCTCGTTACGTGATTGGATTGTCTGAGATTGGATTAGATGACTATAACAGGATTGAGATGTGAAATCGGTCCCTGTTTGTTATGTTTATGCTGCTGTAATCCAGATTACAGTAATACGAGAACCAACCTGCATTCCTCGCTTCACCAAGTGGTCAAACAGAGACCTTCTCATGGCCAGCCTGAAACAGAGAAACACTTTAAACCCCTTAAACTACCAGCATGTTCATTTAAACTCCCAAATCTTAGCACTTTTATACATGAAATAAGTACAAAATGTTCTTGTAAAATGATCAGAACATGTTTTGAACATATAACACAAGCTTATAATTTACTGCTGAACACTAGAAGTGTACGAGCTTTTAGATTTTTAGTCCCAGAGGTCATTTCTCTCAGGCTGCGCAGCACCGAAGGGACATGATGTAACTCAGGTTTGGGTCACAAGAGGGCGCCCTTCAGCTGAGAGCTCAGTTTTATTTGTTTGGGACATAATCACCACAGAGCAGGTGGATCATTCTCAGTAAAACTGATGTGGTGGTGGTGGTAGTGTGTCAGGACTAGAGGACCAACACACACTGTGCTGAGCTGCTGTCTCTGACTTTACATCTACAAGGTGGACCATCAAGATAGGTGGGCAGTGAGTGGCAGCTCACACATTAACACACCACCACCAAGTCAGTGTCACTGGGAATGATCCATCTACTCTCTGGTGGTTTTGTACTATTGTCAGTACATAGTGCATGTATACAGTCAGTGGAGCTAAAATAGACAATGAGTTGAGATACAGGGTGTACCTAATGAAGTGGCCAGTGATTGTATGTAGTACTAGCACTGGTCAGATTAGCGTTGATATATTTAAATAATGCTAATAAATTAACATGACGTTTATTAAATCCCAATACAACTGAATATCACATTAGTAGCTTCATATGTATCATTAAGTATCAAATCATTGGCGATGTATCGTGTGAGCCTCAGTGCTGTGTACTAGAATGTGGAGCCCATTGCTTACTTTTCAACGAGGAAGACCACAAATCTATTTTTAAGAATAGACTCTTCTGGTATATAGGTTCTGTAAACATAAACGCATCAGCATCATAAGCACCAGATCACATCTGACTGAAAACTGATACATCAGTCGTCTTTATTGGCTTTCAGACAAGTATGCTGACCTGTTGAATATGCTGAGCATATAGAACTGCAGTAGACCCTCTCCTAGAGGAACGAAGGGCAGAAGACCGGTGTAGAACAGCACCAGAAGGAGAATCCATCGCTGCATGGTGAAGCTGTAGGGCATGGAGGGGTTCTGTGCAAGAAACATTTTAAAAATGCACTTATTTTTGATCAGATAGTCACAGAAATGCCAGGTTTAGAAGTCAGAAATTGTTGCATCTGTAGAATATTGCCAGTTGACTTGATAAGCTCTTACAATAGAATCTAGTGGGCTTTTGCAAATAATTCTCATGTCTGAATGGTCTACTGGGGCGGCACGGTGGTTTGGTGGTTGGAGTACCTGACCTGGAGTACCTTGTAAATCTTGTCGCTTTTGAGTTCGCCTCTCAGCGCTGAGGTCTTGGGCTCGAGTCCCCATCTGAGCGGAGTTTCCATGTTCTCCCCGTGTCTGCTTGGGCTTCCTCCGGAGTCTTCGGTTTCCTCCCACAGTCCAAAAACATGGAGGTCAGGTGAATTGGGTACTCTGAATTGTCTGTATATGTGTGTGTACCCAATGATGGATTAGTGCCCTGTCCTGGGCTTAATTGGGATAGTGTAATACCCTGCCCTGCGCCTAGTGAGGGGATTAACCGCGACCCTGATAAGAATTAAGCGGGTCAATGGAGAGATGAATGGATGATTGGTCTACCTCATGTCTCCAATCCAGAGTCAAGATCTCTGGTGTCCAGTGGTACTTGCAACCAGCAGATCCTTTAAATTCTGCAAGTTTGATGTGGAGCCTCCAAGGATCTTGACACATTCCACAGAGGACCATATTGAGATCTGGAGAACTTTGAGGCCAGTCTTGGTAGGTCCTGACCACGGCTGACCTGGAGTACCTTGTAAATCTTGCCGCTTTTGAGTTGTGCCAACACCAGGAGGATTTGGAGGCCACTGTGGGTAGGTACTGATAACTGCTGACTGGGAACACTTTATAAGCCTTGCGGCCTGTGAGTTGCCCCAGTCCAGTCTGGGTTCATGATGCGAGGAGGACCATAACCATTTGGGCCTTGTCACAGTCTTTCAGGTCTTCGTGCTTGGACATTTTACTCTGCAAGAACCTTACAGCCTAATACAGTAAATCCTGCACCCGTGTTATTCACTCCAGGTGCGAGGGTATTACCCCCTAATTCAACTTTGTTCACACTTTCAGGGGGTCAGAGACCGCCCCCTCCCCAGCACGACCTCTGGTCTTTACAGCCACTCTGTATGTCTATGAACTAGTGCCTATTTCAGGAGATGTAAACACTTTGTTGTACCTGTTTCCTGCACTTTGCCATGATGTCAGATTTGTCAGTACCCCAGACAGTGATGCTCTCTCTGTTGTACTGCTTCACCAGAGCGGAGACCTGGAGACAGTATAGAAAACAGGTAGCACTGCCATTACTCTTCCTATTCATTACAGATATTATCCTTTTGTAATGTACGGCTGTAAATACCTTTCTTATGAGCACGTCGTTGTTTTCTTTAACCTCAATGGTGATGGGCATTTGAGGGAATTTCTTGAAGACCTCCTCTAGAAGAGCAAATTTGCGGTCTTGTCCTGTACTGTAGTGCCCTGGTGGAGATTTCAAGGAGTTGAAGGTATTGACATCATTGACATTTATTTATTTATTTATGGTATTTAAATATATGAAACAACCAGTAAGCTGCGCAATTCACCCGAGTTTTCATTAGCCATTAGCTGTGTTAGCACAGCTCGGCTGAAGTGTTCCTTTTACGTAAGGAGTTCGATTCAAACCAAAAGGTATCGTATTCATGAAAAGAGTGACACAACAAAGTGTTTATAGAGTCCAGCTTCACATACTTCTATAGCCATTGTGGTCATGACTCTGATAAAGGTGTAACAACACTGTTAAAAGTGTGAACAAGTGTGAAAGTGAGACTTACTGATACCTGCATTCCCACAATAACGGGATGCGTATTGTAGTGTTTGCATTGTCATTGTTACCACAAGTGGAGGAACCGCCTGTCCTGCCCGGTCCCAGAACAATTTAGGATTTGATCCAAAATGTATCGTATTTGTGAAAACAGGCACGCCACAAACTGAAAGTGTTTATAGTGTTCAGCTTCACGTACTTGATCAGGAGTCTAATGAAGGTGCAACAACACTGTTAAAAGTGAACAAGTCTGAGAATCTGATGCAAAAAATGACACAATGAAGGTCAAAATGCGATGCCTGCTGTAGTGTTAATTCAGATCATTGCTACAAGTGGAGAACCTCCTGTCCTGTCCTAGTGGGAGAATCCACACTACACAGTATTAAATTTTCCAAGACCATACATTCTACACAGGGCTCCATTGTAAAGACGCCCTCCAATAAACCCTGCGGGTAACGGGCAAAATACAAGAATATGAAACAACATTCACACGGTGGCACCTGCCCCCCACCAAATATTGTGTTGGTACATAACAACATTGAACAAAATACAGAAAAACAAAGCAGTGTTCACCATGATGAGCGACCTCTGTTACCCACTCAATAAATGTAGGAATATGGAACCTCCTTCCGTAACTAAGTTTTCCAAGAAAGAAACAGCTATCTGAGTGATACGTTGCTTGATCACCACCGTCGGAAAAGATACATGCCATCACAGCGCAAACTGAATCATCTATAATTCAGACTTTCAGATTTGATTGCATACGTTACCATAATGGTACAACAATACTGCCAAAAGTGTGCATTCAGCGAAACTGAAACAGCTTGTACGTGATGTTATGAATGAACAAAAAGTATCCGATGTAGGCACAACTGTGCACATCTGACAGTGGAGGAGCCTAAAACTATTCACTTAATTCACTTCCTGTGTTCACAGTGTAACAGTTCAATTTGAATGCTTTTAAATCAGAATCCAACAATTCAGCCCATTAAAACCTTAAACTCCATAATCGTCTTGTTTGCTTTGTACATATATTTATTATAAAACGTTTAACGTACCAGCGTAGAAGGTCACCTCCAGTTTTTCTTTATACAGTGGCAGGTCCTGAAAGATGAGCACAATAACATTAACACTCCTGTCTGATGCTGTGACCACACCAGGACACCACAGAAGGAAAGAGTCAGTACCTGGAAGTTCAGGGAGGACATGGCAATATTGTATCCTGTCTGTCTTTCCAGGTTTTTGTCGTGGGACACCACCGGATATCCATCCAGAGTTAAATTACAGTCCAGTTCCAGCATCTCGGTTCCTGCCTTCACTGCACTGAGAGATGAGCAGGGCTGTATTTATGCTGTATTATTGAAGTGATGTATATTAAAAGAAAAGGACGGATGTGTTTATTACAAAGCTACTCAGATGATCGGTTAACAGAGTTTTTAACCCTTTGGAACTTTAGCATAGAGGATGAACTGCGTTTGATGGTAATGCACTGCCCAAGGCACTACGTGGGATACCAAAGTAATCACCTAGCAACACCCCAGCAACCACATGGGAGACCATAGCAACCACAAGCAGCACCCCAGCAACCACTTCAGGTACCATATCAACTACCTGTGCACACTGTAACAACCACCTGTGAGACTATAGAACACCTGAGCAGCCATTTTTCCTATTGAGACTTCCTAATATGGGCGTGGCACTACTACAAGAAGACTTTGAGGTATTACAGTTCTGTCTATATACACAATAGTCAGAACATTATGACCACCTCTGTCTGTCTGTCTAACACCCTCTATCCATCCACCAATCCATCCATCCATCTACTGTATCCATCCATCCATCCATCTACTGTATCCATCATCTACTGTATCTATCTATCCATCCATCTACTGTATCCATCCATCCATCTACTGTATCTATCCATCCATCCATCTACTGTATCCATCCATTCATCCATCCATCTACTGTATCCATCCATCCATCCATCTACTGTATCTATCTATCCATCTATCTACTGTATCCATCCATCCACTGTATCTATATATCCATCCATCTATCTATCACTCTATCACTCTTTGTCTGTTTAATCAGTCAGGAATGTAATGAGCTGTGACAGCTGAGATACAGACAGTCTGGTACTTACTGTGTACAAGCCTCGATAGTGTTCTCTATCTTCTCTCCAGCACCTGACAAATGACCAACATCCACTGATTACATCACACACTTATCTCTGCATCACCAGACTGTGAAATATGACCACCGTTAGCAAGTGAAATCATTTGAAATCTGCTTTAAATGTCATCTTTCACATTCTGAGTAATTTTACTGTCTGAAAAAGTGTTAAAACACATCATTTTACTGAAAAATGTCAGAAATCTTTAGTTATACATGAACTCTTATAGTTAGACGATTAGACCTTAGATGTGAAGTTAAATCTGAGTCATTTTATACAGAAACTACCTGAAATAACTAAACATTTAGGCTTTTATAGTTTTAGTCTCAGACGTCATTTCTCTCAGGCTGCGCAGCACTAAAGGGACATGATGTAGCTCAGATTTGTACCACAGGAGGCGTGCTCAGCTGAGAGCTCAGTTCTGGTTGGAGAAGTGACGCCTGGTTTATTAGAAGCTTTAAATGCTCAGACAGGAAGGACTTGAGTAGAAATAAGAGTTCAGCTGCTGTATGATGGTGTGGATCTTGGAGCAGAAGTCAGAAAGCTTTAGTCTGTTAAATCATAGCCGTACTGTGAGGCGGTACTCACCTCCACTGTGAGATATGTGTCTGCAGCTGAAGGCTAAACTCTTCTTCTTGTGCAGAACGAGAGGGTTTAGCAGCAGGAACTGAGAGATGAGGATGTAGACGAGTAGCAGGATGAGCAGCGAGGTCCAGAACAGCAGGTCCATGGTGTCCAGCAGTGTGAGATGTGATAACAGGTTACTGGGTCTCTTCTGTCTGAGGACGCGTCGTCTTATACGCTCAGCTTGTGCTGTCCAGCAACATGTGAGACAACATGTGAAGTGTGTGTGTGTGGGAGTGTGTGGTCAGACATGACACAGCTGAGCAGAAATATGGAGTTCAACCACATTCCACATCTGTGTTGCATAACCCTGTACAGTCTTATCTCTG
>BRDA01045075.1:0-18136 GCA_036984385.1 Crenuchus spilurus
ATATTGTCCACATGACAATAAAAGTCATATAACTACGTGCCATGTATAGATTCATATACAGTATACACACACACACACACACACACACATACACACACACACACACACACACATACACACACACATATATATATATATATATATATATATATATATATATAGTGGACCAGTCTGTCAGGAACTCCCGGGCCACTTTTTCTCCCCAGTCCGCCCCTGCCGGAAAGTAAGTCTCCTGACAAGAGATGCATCTCCAGTGTGGGTGTCAAATTCGGCACAACAACGGATTATGCTTTTTGGAATTTTATGGATGAAGTGCATTTGTGGTTGAATTAATTGAGCAAGTAGGTTTGTGTGTAGTTTCACTGACAAGTGCGATGCTGCCCACAGAATTTATTGTGTCTTTCTATTCTAGAAATGCCACTGGTAATTAATATAAAATATGACATTTTAAAACTAAATTATGAACAACAGTGAACTTTTTCCACAGTTTTCCAATTTTATGATGGGCCTCTGTCTGCATATTTTTGAATAGGTTTGTGAAATAGTAGGAGAAGGCAGTGAAAGGCAGGGCAAAAGAAGTTTTTCTTTCTTTGAGTGCAGTTTTGTTAGATGAAGAGAAAGCAGAGTTAGATGAAGGAAAAGCAAATCTTAAACATTTTGTTTTCTTCTGAAAGTGTAGGACGTGGTCTCTTTGTTTGCAGCAGGAGTTATGAGAGAAAATGTATTACTAAGGGAGTTATGCAACAGAATGGGAGATAATATGGAATATTTGATGAAAGTGGTATATTTACATAAGAACTCACTTTTGGATTTAAGTAAAAGGACAGGCCTTAAGAGTGTGCATAGGCACAAAGAGGATCCCAAAGTTTTGTAGAGACTTGTGTATTATGGAAGGAAGTATATGTCTAACATTCATTCACTTTTAGCCACAGTATTTTATCTCATCTGCATTACATTACTTATCTGAGTAGCTCAGTAGGAGATTTAGAGGTTGGTAGTTAATTTTAGTTTTTCAACAGTATGTCACACGTTCACAGTAGTCATCTGAACCTGTAAAATGAATGTACTTAATGACATCAGGCAGCAGCATGTACTATGGGAAGTCTAATTCAACACATCTGCCAGCAATTAGATCCATCAGCTACAGAGATTAATAAAGACAGTCTGATGAATACTCAGTCAGGGTCTAGGCCCTTGGTGAACCGCTGTGAGTGACTTGGCTACATGAAAGCCCAATAATGTGATGGAGAGGCAATTTGCTGTGGCTCTCCATCTTTCTCTATGACCTTTTCCCAGATGTGTGTAATGTATGTGTGTGTCTCCCAGCACAGTAAATAATGCCGCAGCAGAATCTAGGACCTGTCAGTTCACCTGTGTTCGGCGCCGACCCCGCACCACCCAATCATCAGCACGGGAAGGAGAGATTGATGTCCAAATTCAGCTCAGTTCGCCCAAAAAAACATCACCCCGGCGCCACAAAATATGGAGCCCATTACCCCCTCCTCAAACAAATTATTATATTCCAAAATATTCCACTGGTTTCATCAGGTTGAAGCTGATGGATGGAGGAATCTTTAATCATCATCTCAGATATGAAATGCTCTGTCATGTGGATGTTCAAATTGCTAAAAATGTTTGAAGAAATGATGTGAAATAAACAAATATGAGCAAATCTGTTGGTTCCCTAAAAACCTTTCAGTGGATTTTTTTCTTTAAAGATTTTTGTAAATGAGATGTGTGAGTGTGAGAACTTACATATAATGAAGTGGTTCTGAAATCATCTTTGGTATTTGGTATTACTGCATCATTTGGGGCAGCCGTTAGCGTGGTTAGGGATCTGGTCTTGTGGCCGGAAGGTCACCAGTTTGATCCCCATTGAGCAAGGCACCTAACCAGCAACTACTGCCTGGGCACTGTGGATAGGGCTGCCCACCACCTAGCATGTTCAGTAGAATGTTTTTCACTGCACGGATGAGTTAAAAGCGGAGGTCAAATTCCATTGCGATCACATTGGCTTAAAGTTTAATCTAATTCTTAAACCTTTCAATTCAATAGTATTTCTAAATCTTTCTCATTAAGAAAGATGATTCTCTAAGGAGGGGTTCTGGGGCTAGATGGGATAGTGTAATGCCCTGCACAGTAAATCTGCCAGTGTTATATCAACACTATTAGAGTTAAATTAACACTGGGAGTGTTACATTTTGACACCCTCAGTGTTAATTTAACTCTAATAGTGTTGATTTAACACTGGTAGATTTACTGTGTGCCCTGTGTCCAATGAAGGTGTAGGAGCAACCCTGATTTGGATTAAGTGGAACATAATGGATGGATGAATGGATGGGTGGATGATTTCTGTAGGGAAACACTGGTTCTTTTATGGCCCTGATCTTCAAATCTGACCCCTAAATCCCAATTCCAGTGCACAATTTTGTATTTACTGGAAAGTAGGTGCTACAATGACAATTCAGTTGACTACAAGATATTTGAAGACACATGTTGGCTTGAAAACCATTAATGGCATCTTAATTTTCTAGAGTGTAGGTCTCCATTCTTTAGTTATACGCATTGTGTGCCACATGACTGTCATCTTACATTTTGAACAAAAACTTTTAAACACATTTCTGCTAAGACGATTTATGCAACAATTTCACCTCTGGAACATCCACTGAGTGAGGACTAAAGTAAGTTTATGAATAATTGATGTACTGCCTAAGAACTGCAGGCTTGAAAATCTTCCAATAACTCTCAGGTGTTAAGATCAAGTGGAACAACTGCATCTGGGAATCATCAGTGTTCCCTGGAATCCATTGCAAGTTTTTCTGTCCTTTATCATTATCCAGTCCTCGTAACCAAACCCCCGTGATGCACAAGATCAGAGATAAAACCACTTCACAGAGAGAAAAAAGTCTATTAATCAAGCACACACATTCCAAAACTGTTAATTTCTCTGGCCCATTTGGTGAGCCCGCCGTCCAGCCCGCGCTTTATCTTCTAAGAATAGCAGACGCGGGAGATGAGGAGCTGCAGCTGTTCCTCCTGAATCTCATTTACCTGCTGTCATGTCCCTGCTCTGAGACCACATCGGTAATTAATAGAGGCCCCTTTTTTCCACAGGCGTCTTCTGAAACAGCCCCTCTAGCCACTTTCCCAATGGGCACCGGGATGGGTGAGACAGACAGCAGTTGTTCTCCAGAGACGCTCCTGCTAAGCAGCAAATTTTGAGAGACTGCTGAAAAATTGAACAGAGCACGGAGGCTGGTTTGGGGAGAAAATTAAAAGCGTCCATCCAGAGAGAAGCCAGCAGTGTTGTTTTATTCATTGATTGATTTTAGGCCTGTGCATGTGTTGGCTTCGGCTGCCTCCCTGGCTTTAAAATCTCAAAATCCATTGCAGCCACTCTAACAGCATCCTGATGAAATGCATTCTTCACCGAACGTAATCAGATGCAGAATTCCACTTAATAGCAGCTTCTGACTTTGGAGAAGTGAGCTCTGGGTCCTGTGAAATATGTATGTCCTTTTTCATGCCTGTTTTCATCTCCTATATCACATGAAATATGAAAAGCTGATTGTGTGAAATATTCAGGCTTATTTTCTTGATATTTTCCCCTTCGTTTTAGCTGGATAAAGAAAGCTAAAATAAAGAGCTGTCACAATGTCAGTGAAATGAAGGGATCTATTTTAATTTTCTGTGAATAAAAGCGATTATGCAGCACTCTGTATTTGGAATCCCTTCAACCCCTGGCTTCTCTGAGGCTTTGCTGAATGCCTCAGCATGTTCAATTAAAAACCAAAGTCATTAAAAATGTAGCCACATTGAGAGTCCTGAAAAGTGCAATACACTAACTTCATCCAGTTTTACCAGATTCATCCTGAATTTGAACACTCCATGAGACACAGATCAAGGGAAAATTACGATGTGAAGATGAAATTAAGCAAACAGAATACACACTTGTGGAAAACTATGATGTAACATTGGAACTGAATCAAGTTGAGTTGTAGCTGTTTACTATATACACCCAGTATTTCTCATTTAAATGATTTCTCAGTTTTTGTTGCTCAGTGAGATAAATATTTGAGATGAGAAAACTGAGAACTCAATTTTCTTCCTTCTTTTAGATGAAAATTTGGATGTAGTACACAAATGTGGTTGTTCAACTGTGCTATCGAAGCTATAAGAGGAGAATCTAGTTCAATATCACATTTCAGTAGAACTTTCATTCCATCAGGTTCCAAAGATCTACATCCACATGAGTTCCATAACTTCACTGCTGCCATAGTACCATCTAACAGTGTTAACTCATAATGCTCATTGCTGTTAAAATGTCTAGTAACTGAAAATATCCTGGAGTCTGATGTCCTAAACTAAATTATAAAAGGTTTTAATTTTGCCTAATGATTGATTGGTGCCCTGTCCTGGGTTTAGCTAAGATGCCCTGCCCTGTGCCCAGTGAAAGGTTAGTGGGACTCACCATGACCCTCACTAGCATTAAGAATATGATAATGTATAAATAGATGGTTTTCATTTTGTTTTTCTGATGTACAATTTACTGAATGTACTTCAGAAGATAAACAGGATTGTTTGAGAGAACTCCTGCCATGATCTACCAGAATTATCACAATAACAATAATAATAATAATAATAATTATTATTATTATTATTATTATTATTATTATTATTATTATTATTATTATTATTATTATTATTATTATTATTATTATTATTGTTATTATTATTATTAATAATATAATTATATTATTGTAATATTATAATTATTACATTCTGTTAATGATTTACAGTACATGCAATTGGTATCAAACCATTCACATTAGATATACTTTACTGGTCTGTCACTGGACTGTCACTGAGGTAGTACATGCTCAGTACCTTTATTTAACATACTTGTAAGAGATATTTTTGTTTTTGTCTATTGTTTCCACTGTCCTGACTGCAGACTTTTACACTTATTTTGCTAGTTAAATAAAATGTAACAATACAAATATGCTCCTTTTTCCTGGAATAGTGAATGTTATGAAACTTTTAAGTATGAGGTTAAACCCTAAATACCATTTTGAGCATCTAAGACTATACTATTTCATCACAAAACATGAGATAGATGTGGAAAAGTTCATTGTTGTTCATAATTTCATTCACAAAGGTAAACTGACATATTTTATGTTCATCACATGTAAAGTGACATTTCAACATTTCTTTTGATTTACTAGTCAGAATGACTTACAACCGATGAAAATCAGAAATCCAGAATCTCAAATATTTCAATTTTATTTTATTTTTATTCATTGTTACCTCCACTAATGCATATCAAGGTGGCCAGTCAAGTTCTGAAGGATCGTCTGGAAGACGCCTGAGAAAATCAACATTACTTTTAGTGGTGCTGGGGAGAGAGTGCCATCTTACCTGCCAATTTTTGTTCTCTCAGGCCCTGGCTGCTGATGGTAAGCATCATGACTTGGGATTTGAACATATGATCCACAGATCAGTCTGCTGAGTCACTTGGGGCCCTCTTAGAATATTTTATTTTGGGTTTGAGGAAATTACTATTCAAGCATTATCAACATGAAAACAAAAAGGCTTGAAATATATTATTTTTATGTGTATTGAATATATAATATGTGACTGTTTACTTTTTTTTATTAAATTGAAGACAGGTGAAGATGCACTAAATGCACTAGTACATTGTTTATACTTTAGGTGACAAAATGTACCTTTAATTATTATTATTAATATTATTATTATTATTGCTATTATTATTATACTATAACATCAGTTCTTCTTGTCAAAGGTTTGTTAAAACAGAAAAAAGAGGAAAATTCAGCTGTTTTTATAGTTATTTTTTGTTGATTGATGGGCACCACAGAGAGGAGTTTGGTGCGTCTTAGCAGAGAAAAGATTTTGATCAGAACATTGTTTCATTCAGTAATGATTATTTTGAGTTTGGTCTACGTTCTCCATCATGAAACATTCACACATCTTTTTTCAAATGTATATGAGTCTTAGCAACTATGAATAAGTTTTATTTCTGCAGTGCCAGGGATGTGATGAGTCACACTTTAAGTAGGTATGAGAATCTGAAGGGATAAACTGAATGGTGGAAAAATTGTGATTTAACTGACATGTTCAAAAATATATTAAAGTCAAACTTGAAAGAAGAAGACCAACATATCTAGAGTTTCCAAAACTTCGGTGTTTACAAAAATGTCATCAGTGTATGAGAGGAACAGTGATGTCTTCAGCTCCTAAGGCTATTATTTAAAACAACTGGCAATAAATGTGTGCATATGAAAATGACATGTTCTCCTCAGTCATCACATAGATGTGTTCAACTCCATCAGCAGCGCACATGATTCAACATAATGAACTGATTAACCAAACCAAGTATTAGATGACAATGATGATGATGATTAGCTACAAGTAATGTTGGACTGTCATTAGGAGAGGTTAGCAAATGGTTAAGCCAACAAATTCACATCCATAAAATCAACTTAAATCATTATTTATTTATATCTGTTCTGATATTAGTGTTTTCACAGATGCCTAAAAGTTTTACACAGTACTGTGTGTGGAGTAACAGTTCAGTCGCAGTCTCATGTATAGAAACATCCCACTTCAGTGACCATTTAAGAAGCTTAAATAAATAATAGTTTCATTTTAGTGCCAACACAAATTCAAGGAAGTTCTCCTATGTGAGAAAATGTGTAATAACACTTAATCTGTTTTTGTGTGGGATAAATGAGTAAAAGACTGAGGGCTGCAATATGGATTTTTTTCTTTAAAGAGTAATATACACTGCTAGTTATTACAACTCAGCAACAAGAAAGACAAGAGATATTAAAGTGATATTTATTTGGCAGATTTCTTATGATACAAGACATACAGCTTGCTCAAGCTTACAGAATACACAATAATACACATCTGGTGTGTCCACCACGAGCGGAAATAACTACTTCAACCTTGTAGGACATGGTCTGGAGACACTGGATGCAAGTTTGTGAAACACCATACAGTGCAGTCTTTATACGTCCCAGATGTGCTCAATGAGGACATATTGGGGCATCCCTTTACCCTCCTATGATGCCCTGCTGATGTTTGCAAAACCATGTACATTTCATTACCTGTTAAACTTAATCTGTGCTTGTGTATACTATGTATACTATTTATATTGTTGACTGTATTGTGTATTGTCTGTATAATATATGTATAATATACATTACCTGCCCTCTTCCTCCATTTTCATTTGGCCCACTTGCCACATGGACTGACGACACCTGGGTAGACCACTCCCGGTTGCAAGATGTGGGCCACATATATGCCAGATTAGGACTACATATCATCCAAATGTGAAGCACACACAACTGGGCCAAATCTGCACCAGAAGCTAGCCACTTATGGTTCACATGTAGGTAACACTGCCATATCTCTGCCAGAAGTGGGGCCAAATGTGTATTTTTAATATGAGGGCCACATCAATCAATCATTAATCAAAATGTATTTATATAGTGCTTTTTACAACGGACGTTGTCACAAAACAGCTTTACGTAATTGGCATCAGACAATTTAAATCAAAACGCAAAACCTGATGCGAGCCAAAGGCAACAGTTGCAAGGGAAAACTCCTTCAAGGCTCAAGGGAGGAACCAAGATTGCAAAGGGGATCCATCCTCCTCTGATCAAACTACTGATAGAGATTTACATCATCAGTTAAGTCTGACATTGTGCTGTAGTGTAAAACAATAATGATATAATATAATAATATAATAATAGTGATAATTGCATCCTATGCTCACATGCAGTTTGCCAGTGCCGACAGTGGGCCAGCAGTCCCATTTCTCAGTCAGAAGTGGCCCTCATCTGTAAGCTGTGGTGTAACACTAGTTATTTAAAGTTGTAACTAGTGGCAAATAAATCTGATTCTGATGTGGTCAGGCATTGTTATATGACATAAGGTGGCATCTATAGTTAAGACACACGTGTGATGCTGTGATGTATTGCTGGCCAGTCAAGATACTGTCAGTGACATGACATGTGACATGAAGGGGAAAGGACCCCAGTCTGCTGGGTCTCTGCAAAATGTGTTCCTATCAGCATCATCATTCTTGCAAGTTTCAGATAAATATAAAATTGTTCCCAATGTTGCAATTTTAATGACCAACAGGGCTACTTTACATGCATGCACATAGCTGACTTAATATAGAAGACAGACTCGGGCAGGAATCTAATGGAAGTACTGGAATGATTACTAAATTGCTTTAGAGAAAGGTTATTAAGATTTCATTTACAGGAGCTCACCCAGAAGTCCCAAATATTTTTCCTCACACGCGATCAATTGTATCGATATCCTTATCCAGCTGGGGCCACTCTGATGTGTGGTTGTGGTTAAACCAAGCCACAAGGTTGTAGGCAGAACACAATCCTTTCTTAGTACTGTCACAGCAAATACCATCCCATATACTGCTAAGTCAATAAAGATGAATAAAGCTTTGATTCTCTCCGGTGCTCCTTTTAATTAGTGTAAAGCTGCGGCCACAATAATAATGAAACCACTGCATTTACTTACTGTCTCTCTGCCTCCATCTCTGATGATGAATCTGTCCATTTCTCCACGTAAATAATTAAAGTCCCTGATTAATTCACTGTATAATCAATCAATAATAGAATAGAGCCGTGACAGGTTACCTTTAGGTCTGTGTGTGAATCCTGCTGAATGTTTAATGATATTTCACTGCAAAAACAAAAGCATCGAAAAAATGATTTGAATTTAATACAGAGGGTTTGCGTATTTAATCATAAGGCACAATGACAGCTGCTGTCACAAGTTAATCAGCTCGCTTTAATGTACAGGACCATAACTGGGGAGTGTGCATTTGGTAATTTTATCTTTGAAGACCAAGTAACATGCTTTAATTATCTTAATAAATTCTCTTTGCAAGCCTCATGAGAACTGCCCCTGCTATTACTGTCAAGGAGACCTATGGCCCTGTGGTGGTGGAGTTACATTGTAGCTCATAGGGTAACCAACCAGGGAGCACAGAAGTGAGAAGAAGAAAAAAATAATAAAAACGCAGCTAAACAAAGACGATGACAAAGTAAACAAAAAGGAGGCCTAATAATAGCTTTGGGTAACCATGCAATTAGACACAGAGTAGGATCGAAACTGTGGGGAGGCAGGGATGGGAAATTTTCCCATGCAGTCGAATGGAAGGAGGCTGCTATCTGCACGGTACGCGAGTGCATCACCACATGGATTCTTCAGTCCTTCTTTGCTGAGAAGCTCTCAAAAGAAGCAGACAGAGAAGATGAGGGAATAGTGACACCACCGGTGGTTCTGTTCGCTAGTAATGAGGGGGTCTGCTGACAGAGAGCGCGCAGGGGGAGCAGGCTTTGATTATGCAGTTCCACTGCTTCCCTCTCCATACATGCGCTGACCAACAAACTAATCAACCAAGCTGTCACGATCTGCCTGTGTGTGCTCTGGATGGTGCAGCAAATCAATCTGGCTGTTTATTTCCAGAGGGGGGAAAACATCCCCACCTAAAAAAAGAAGAAGTTTGACTCAAGTTAAGGAGAACATGTGTACAAACATGTTTTCAAGCCCGTCAGGTGCCCTAAAGCCCTTTAGTTGCCCTAAAGCTGTGCAAACAACAACAAAAAGAGGCTTTAGTAGAGATGTTGTCAGTTAATGCTAATCGCTAAGTCCCTCAGAGTCTTATGTTGGTTCCTTTGATGCAGAGCATTCATGGGCCGTGTGGCACAAATTGCTGCATATGCGTTTTTGCGGGACGTATAAGGGGTGGCAGGGGGTGGGGGGAATACAACAACATTTTTGGCATGACTTCTATGGCCAACATGTTTATCCCATAGTGGAAGCGCCAAGCCCCGGACTTCCTGGAGCTGGATTTTGCAAGGTCAGCCTGTAGCATGCAGAGAGAATTGTAGGAGCAGGCTGTTGTGCACTCTTTGCTCTACCTCTACCTCTCTCTCTCTCTCTCTTTCTCCCCTTCTCTGCAGAGGCTCTTCATCAAGCACTCCCCTCAGTGGGCTTACAGCCACCTCCATTCGCCCTGCTCTCCATCAGACTGCCAGAGTTCCGACTAACTCAGTGAACCACTCTTTGCTTTGCATTAGCAAGGTTAGACTATAGCCACTGACACTGCATCACACAGTACTATTGGAAAGGCTTTTGCCAGAGTCTTTAAGCATTGTTACTTTATCATAAACAGTTCAGCATTCCTATGCATTATATATAATGTCAAAGGTCTGCCTTTGTTTATGAGCAAGATGCTTTTCCATAACCATGGTTCCCACAATTCTACAGCTTTTCTTTTTGCTAAAAGCATTTGTTTTGATGATATTAAGGATTTTTTTTTTCATTATTTATTTTTGAGTTCCTAGTATTTGTGTTCCACCAACAGCAGTCAGAAATGACCATTTTGTAATTGTCCCTTTAAGACTGATATACATGACTATTTATGTGTTTTGGATCTCCCAGAATGTTTCATAACAATACATACTAAGATAAAAATCTCAAATGTCACTACTGCAGATATTCAGTCATCTACTGTATAGGACAGTGTCCTACAGATGTGAGACAGTGTCACTGTTTTTTAGACATTATTTTAGATAATAATATAATAATAAACTCTACAATCTTGCTAAAATAGTAGATATTGGTCCATGAACAACATTAATATACACTCTATAGACAAGAATAAGATAAATACTCAATAGAACACTACACTAAAATCGATGATAGTCCTCCACGAGCAACCTCAAAAAACACTCAGTGGAAGAAAATAGAAGATATTAGTGAACAAAGTCAATAAACTCTCTTAATCACTAGAATAAGAGATTTGTACAAGCATTTCTCAGCTGCAGCATGTCTTTAAAAAAAACTTTTTCAACATTAGTGAAGCTAAATTAGCTAGCTCCACCATATTCCTAACCATATAACTGAACTAAAAACCAAGGGACACTGCTCTATGTCCCTCTTCTACCACAGAAAATTGTAAATCTGGATCTGCAACATTAGTGCTATTTATCATAGTTTTGAAACAAATAGAAAACAAAGAACTCAAAGTGTTTGTTTTCATAGAAAAGTTTTAATTTAATGGATGACCACAAACTTCTGAGAGGTAGTTTATATAAATGGCTCTGTTCTGAATGACCGTCTTGTATTAATGACCTAAAACAGTCTTAATAAGTTCAACCTGTATGGGCAGCTAAACTGCTTTAGGCTTGTAATGCAAATATATGCAAATATACTTTTTGTGACATCACAAAAACAATGAATTCAAAACAGGCTGTTTTTTAAGATTTGTTTTCATATATGAACTGGGGAGTGAATGGTATGTTGTGAATACTTAAGAATGTTTGCATACTACATCAAACTCATTTATTTAAAAAAGTGTCAAAAATGGAATCCTCCACTATATAAACTCTTTAATCTCAATTGTGTTTATCATGAGACTGCATTGCAATTGAACGACGAAAAGATGACTTGCCATAGGTTTAGATTAATTATCTATCATATAGCTCAATAAAGCATATCACCCATAGCTGTATTAAATAATAAATGAAAATGTGTTTATAACAAACAAAATGTAGCATTCCATGTTTCTATTAATGATATTTAGCAAGTGCATGGATTTTCAACACTGGCTCAATTTTAATACCTTTGTTTTTCATGATTATTGGATTGCAGATGAAATAAACATAAAGAAATAGGGTAGCCAAAACAGATGTACAACCAATAAAGCTTGGAAGTAATCAAATCAAGTAGAGCCCATTGTAAGAAGGAATTATTTGAAAGAAACTGGTCCTCAGGTGGCTATTAAAAGCACAGTCATTGTTATAGAAATTGAAGTTGCAATGTCTTGCTTTTAGAAATATTTGTGTCAAGTCATTGGATGGAAATTTTTTGTTTTTTTTAACTCTGGGTGCCTCCTTTAAGAATTCTGCAGTGAAGGTCTGTGTGAAAGGCGGTGATTCTCATTTGGCAGTCTGTTAGGCTCACTGAACAGGTATATGAGGGTGCTATCTGCAATGCTGCACAGCACTCTAGTGGCCACTGGGGGAATGCATGTGTGTGTGTGTGTGTGTGTGTGTGTGTGTGTGTGTGTGTGAGTGAGTGTGTGTGTGGGTGTAATGGTGGATGCATTCTTACACATGCTCACATGTGTGTTCTGAAGGCATGTGCTTTCATTTGATAGGGAACTGCTCTTATTTCATGAATGAAACTCTGACAGTAGCATCCAGATGGCAGAAGAGCAATTTTCATTACTTGTATTGTTGCACTCCACTTAAGTCATGAATCTAGTCTTATAAATCAATAAGATTTCCATCCTAAGGGACCGAGACACAATTTATCCTAGAGACGTAATGGATATAACAGTCCATTCAGATAGTATCAAAGCCACTGATGATCTATTGCTCGTGACGTAAACAGCCATGAATATGCATCACAGAACTTGATGGTGGCTCTGAAATGAAGGAAGGAAGTAGCATTTTTATAATTGATGGATAATTATTCTCACTATATACAGAAGTCACATCGCTCCCGTTCACTGCCATAAGCCAGTGTGTCTGAGTTTCTGTGAAAGATGGCTGTCTGCAGGGGTTGAATGTGTCATATGAGTACATTTCTGCATACTCTAGCAGGCAAGCGACCCGTAGAGCCTCCTGTTAACCTCTGCTTGTCCTTATTCCACTACTTCCAGGACTTGCCCTGAGCCTAGACCTTTTAATACAGATGCGACCACACTGTAAAAGAGATTGGTGCTGCAGGCAAGGATAGTGAAACAGCTGCCAAACCTGTACATTAAGCTCCACTACAGACCATGTCAAAGTTGTATGATGAGATGTTAAGAACAAGCACAAGGGCGGCTGCAAAGCCTTTCGGTTCCTGCTAATTTCACATGCTTTTCGCCCGTGTATCATCAGTGTGCATAATTACTCGCCACAGCTATGGGACAAAAACGCTTTAATCAGCCCATTTCAAGTCATATCGCCTCTGTCGAGTGAATTGGCCATGTCTATCATGCCTGTATAATCCTCTCCTCATTAGAAGAGCGGTTGGAGAAGGAGCGGAGCTGAGTTGGGACAAAAGAGTGGAGGTATGTGGCGGTATAAGCACACCAGTAGCACAGTATAGAGGATGAAATGTACTTTTAATTAAATCCCGCCAGCCAATCAGGCTTTATCTCCCTGCCATGGGAGCAGGAAAGGCAGTCCAAACACCATGTGCCTTCCCACCGGAACATAAAACAGATATTAAAACGATAGCCCTCTTCCACAGGCTGAGCTCATGGACAGTGGTTTTTCCTTGTTCATTCTTTTATTAAGCATGATAGGCAGCTCACTCTCACTTCTCCCCCAGATGAGCCCCCGGAATGTGGTTTTAGAAGCGTAGGGCATTTGGCCCAGCTTTGATTGCCTAAACATCCTCTTCACAGAAAATGGCTGGTTGGAGATTCACTTGGCTGAAAGACTCTCATGTGCAGCAATGACGGTGCTGTTTTACTGCAAATGGCCTATCAAGGCTATGTGGAAGTGGTGTGATGCTTTAAACTGATTTGGCTTGCCAAAACTGCCCTCTAGTTTCATGTTATTTCTCAAGGCTGATACAATTACTCTACATTTACTTTAATTGATATCACTAATCATCATGACATTCAGTGAACGATGATGATAGATGATCAATTACACAAGTGGACTTTTTGAGTCTTCTGCACAAGGAAGCTTTAACTACTTTGCATTTTGCTTTATGCGACCCTTCCTTCGTCCCCTTCTTTGTCACCCCCCCCCTTAATTTGCTGATGAATTGGCCGCCTTTGTTGGCTTTGACACGTTTGGCTTGGCATCTTTAAAAGGCCTACAGCTTGTTGAAACATCATCTTGCACAAACTAATAACTCTACCAAACAGTCCTCTAAGCTGGGCATTGTGGCAGACTGATTTCTCTATGTCATAAAAGGGAATACCAGGCCAGTCAATTATGCACAAACACAAATCACCATCAGTGACTGAGTGGAGTTGCTACTGCCATTGCATAAACCCCTACACAAGCACATGCAAATGGCCAGAGGAGGGTGAATTGGCTTTGGGAAAGTGTCTCAATGAAGAAAAGCCATATGCTTGTTACAAATAAAAATGACCTACAATGCAGCTTGTGGACCTTTTAAAGAAATTGCATAGTAGCATGGGATGCTCAGCTCTGGCCCATAGGGAATAATAATAAATGGGCGGTAATCAAGTTGAATGACTGCAGACCTTCACCAAGAAGCCCATTTATTTCTGCACAGAGAAGTCTGAGCTGTTGTGGAGCCGTGGAAAATAGAAAAACAAAATGCTGATAGTGTGGATGAATACGTAAGTGAAGAAAATCCATCTTCTGCAAGCCGTTCCAACAATATCGTATAATGTAAGCAAATGAGATTTGTGTCAGAGCTTAGGTTATCCTAAGGCAAGGTGCTGATGAAAAAATAAGAATCTAATACTGAATAAATCCAAGGATCAGAACACTAGGATTCAGACTTTAAATCTCAGTCTATGACAACTGATCAACCCCTGTCTGCTATATCTGTAAAACAAGGAAGAGGCTAAATGCTACAAAACAGAGCTAAACTTCCATTCACCTGTCATAACCAAAGAGTGTGCACACAGCTTTCGCTGGGAGACAGAGAACGACAGGGAAAAGGAGAGAGAGAGAGAGAGAGAGAGAGAGAGAGAGAGAGAGAGAGAGAGTTGAGTAGAGAGACCTGCCAACGTTAGTCAAATGAAAAGAGAAGCAGGGCGAGCGATGAAAGTGCAGACATGGCAAGTTCTTTCAGGTGGCTGAGCCTTCAGAATAAGTCTGCTGGAGCATTGGCAGGCTGGCGCAAAAAAAGAAAACCCTCTGTGAGCATGACACACTCTGTCAAACCAACCAGCCTCAGCAAAAGTAAGAGACATCCATGAAAGACCATCAGAGAGGCAAGCAGAGACCCAGAAAAGAATCACCTTTTAAAAGTCTAACCTTCAGTGGCCTTAAGACCACCAAAGCACATTTATTAAAGAAACAATTAACTTGTAATACCAAATGTACAAGTTAAGGCAGTCTCAGATATAAGATGTACTGGAGGAAACTTTTGCTCCTCTTAAGTTTCATTGGAAAGCTATGTTCCTCTTCAGTGGCTCAGGAGACTTAATAGAGTCTCTCCTAAAATTCCTTAGGAGAAATTACTTGATGCAAACAGGAGACGTGAGATATTTCTGACTTATAATAGTTATACTCAGCATCAGAACTCTTACTGTTGGATGAGCTGAGCTTATAATGAGTTTGTGTCTTTAGTAAACATATTCAGATAATGCTCACATAATATCTGAGCCAATCTGAGCCCAGTGTGAGACTTTACTGAGATATATACTAAAATTTAAGAAGAGACAGAGGTCTTTTTCTCAAGAGATTAATCTGAGCAGTAGGAGACTTAAGTCTTAGATCTTGAACTTAGATCTCATTGTTGTCTAAAGATACTATTGAGATGCTACGCTGATTTATAATATATAATTTTTTTTTTTATAAAATTTTTTATATAATTTTTTAAAAATTATAATTTTTTTATTCATTTTTTTTTGCTTTCAAACATATAAGAGGATTTAATTCAACTTAATTTTTATAAGTCAACTAACTTTCCCATGAAGAGGACGAATAACTGAACCCATTTTACGTGTGATAATGATATGTTGAAGGCAAATTACATTTCCATAATGACAAATTAATAGATGTTATTTACCAAAAAAAAAAATTATTTTAAGAAAGTAAGACAGTGACAGAAAAACCCAGCAGCTGTCTTTAAGAGAACAGAAGCACAATCATCCCTTCCATCATCATCACCCGCTCTGCAGTTCTCCATTTCACTTAAGTCTAAATAACTGTGAAATCATATCACCTATTTCAAAGCATTATAAGACAGCCTCAACTGTACGGCTAAAACAGCTGTGGAAAAATTATGCAGCAAGAGGTGTTCCAATTACGAAATGAGTTTTCAAGAATCTGTAGCTAAAAGGCAGTGCTGTGCAGAAAGCGGTCCTCATCTACTTAAAGATGCTTCAATTACAGCCTTATTAAATTTTAAGGAGTTTTTATGGCTACCCTGCAGCCTGGGAAAGGTCAAGGCTGTCAGAGAGAGATTAAAAGTTCACTGATATAGCCATTTTAATAGCCTCACTGCAGAGGTGCGCATTCAACAGTTTCCTCAGACAGTTTTGATAACTAAAGCTTTAAAGTGACAATTATAAATAATGAGTTTGTGTTCTGATTTTGTGCTATAACGATCAGGTATTGATGTACATGTTTAAAGTAAAGAAAACTATTAATATTTGGAAGTCCAAGTCAGACCATCCGTTTTTAAAATAAAAACAGTGACCTGTGGTAGATGCTGAGGGACATTTTTAACACTAGGCAAACCACCTAGGACCCCCCCTCATTAGCCATAGTCCCCATATCATTCAAATCAGTTACACTACATGATGTTGTCATTGACTAGAGTTTTTTATAGCAATTTCAGCTTTGTTCATAAATCCACAGTAAAGCTGAAGATGGTGGCTGAACATTTGAATGAATACAACTTCCAGGTCCCTTTCATTAACTAATGTCAGGACATAATGACAGTTTTAGCTAATATGATTAAAAAGGTTGTATAATTTACTCTTAGTTATGTACTGCACTTGTAAGTTAACAGTGTATCCTTAATGCCAAATGAAATTAATCTGAAAACTGAATAAAAATAAATAATAATACAAAATAACAAACTTCTAAGCTTCAAATAACTTGAAAAAGCCCCATAAAAATACATCCTCTTTAATAATTAAGGTTTATGAACACCTAGCTCAGCAGATACAGGCTAATAGGTTCTTCATCCTTGTTACCTATTGTATAGGATAGTATAGTGGTGAGGTCTTTGGAGATTAAACTGAGTTGAAGTAATCTGAACATGCACCTCTCTATAAAACTTAAATGCCCTCCAGTCTTCTCATACATTGAAGCCATAGCTGTAATAGTATAATATCCGACAAGTTTTGGTGTAATAGAAATAAAAACTACTTACTAGGGTTCAGTGATGGACAGTAACGAAGTAAATGTAATTCGTTACTGTACTTAAGTAACATTTCCATGTATCTGTACTTTACTTAAGTACTTTTATTTGGTAAGACTTTATACTTTTACTTCACTACATTTGAAAGCAAAACTTTTTACTTTTCACTTCGTTACATTTACAGAAACAGCTCATTCCTTTTTTATTTTTAAATCAACGCTTAATAAAATACAGAAAGGTCAAAGTGTACCGTGTAGGGTTGCCACCCGTCCCGTAAAATACGGAATCATTCCTTATTTGTGAACTAAAAGCCATGTTCCGTATTGAGCCGATACGGGACGCGATTTGTTCCGTATTTTCATCAAAGGGGGAGAAATGCGATTGTACTGAGAGAGCGTCCTCCAAAAACACGGTCACGTTATATTAAACGGAGACGAGTCACACAGGATCCAGCGGAGCTGCTCAATCTGAAGCCCGCCTACAATCTCGCTGATTGGCTCAGCCGTTTGTTGCTAATCTGTGATTGGCTGGCCCCGCTATCACTTCATCTGTTTCACTGCCAAGGGCCAAGTGCACACTTTTTAAACAGAGCAAGATTTACGCAGAACTCTCTGATTGTCTTTCCTCTGTTTAGTGGAGAACACGCTTCTCTGAATTCACAGCAAACAGCCAATCAGAAATTAGTAACGGATCTAATAAGTCTATGTCTATAATATGTATCATTCTAGGTGTAATTTTATGTAAATTAGGTCTATTGACCACACATTCCAAAAATAAATGTAAAACTGTTGGTAATGAGTTGGAGTGAGTTTCAGTGAAGTGAAGAAATTAGCTGTTTTTTATATTTTTATATTTAATAATACATTATAATAATAAGTTGAACTTATATAGCGCATTTCTATTAATATTTTATTTATAATTATTATCAATGATTATAAATTCAATTTATAATGAACATTATTTAGTTTAATAATTAATATCAATGTTATTTTATTATTACTAATAATGATTAGTTATTAGTATATTGTTAATAGTAACTAGTAACAAT
>BRDA01045078.1:0-12830 GCA_036984385.1 Crenuchus spilurus
TTCTATTACGAATAAAATATTGACATTTGCCATCTCCACATCATTGCATTCAGTTTTTATTCACAATTTGTTTAGTGTCACAACTTTTTTGGAATACGGTTTGTATGATATACGCCCTTTAATTATCTTCTTCATTAGAAACATCTACTTTGAATGTTGGTTTTACTGCTACGTTGAGAAAGCAGTGCTAGTCGGTCAAAAACTAGATGAAGGTTAAGACAAACTGTTATTCAGATAAACTACAGTGTCTAGATGTGTATCAGCAAGTTATGGTCACATTTAAAATATGGGGATGTGAGTTAGGTTTATGACATCAAGGAACTGGTCCATTTTTGGTGCATGTTTATTTATGTGAGATTTGCATTTGATGGAGGAAACAACCGTGTTTGAGGTACACGGTCATGTCAGTTCTATGTACTGAATTATACTTATTCAGCTATGCCAAGGTTTCCACCTTTAAGGCCAGGGAAAGAAAGCCAATGCCTGGTTAATCTGTCTGTCCTGTCCCAGACTGCAATTCCAAAAAACTTTGGGTACTGCAGTTTCCAACACGGATTTAGAAGGTTTTCCCATACCTACTCTCTCTCTCTCTCTCCCTCTCCCTCCCTCCCTCCCTCCCACATTGTTTTTCTGTTTGTGTGTAGTTATTGTTAATAGTCTAGCTCTTCCACCTGGAATAGTACAGCATTACCCACGAGCCCAGCAACTAACAGCAAATACTCTCATAGTCCCTCAGCAGAATGGGTGTGTTTGTGTATGTGTGTGTGTCTGTGTGTGTGTCCAAAAGAGTGTGAACTTGACTTTGTGTAGTTCATGCAAGCAGGATGGTTCCCTTGGAGAGCAAACCTCTTTCTATAGCACTCAGCTTGTTAAGTGCTGAAAATCTCTACTCTGGAGAAAAGGAGAGACAGCAAGAGAGAGAGAGAGAGAGAGAGAGAGAGAGAGAGAGAGAGAGAGAGAGAGAGAGAGAGAGAGAGAGAGAGAGAGAGAGAGAGAGAGAGTGAGAGAGTATGACGCACACAAGTCACCTGTGAATAAAGGCAGAATGATGTCAAAATTAAACACCTCATCCATGCCATGGGAATAAAACAAACACGTACACAGAGAGAGAGAGAGAGAGAGAGAGAGAGAGAGAGAGAGAGAAAGAGAAAGAGAGAGAGAAAGAGAGTTGAACACAAACACAAAGAAAATATCTGTCAAACTTAGGGCCTGCCTGTCTCCACTCTTTGTATAGACTGCCTCAAAGGAATGGCAGCCACTTGCGTGCATTGTTATGTGTGTGTGTGTGTGTGTGTGTGTGTGTGTGTGTGTGTGTTGTATATTGTTTTGGGCATAAAAGCTCCCCTGCCCATGGCAGGACGACTAATGGGTACACAATAGCTCCATTTCAGTCTTTAGCTCACCGGCCTGTGAGGACAGAGAGGTTCTGTCAGAGTGCGTGTGTGTGTGTGTGTGTGTGTGTGTGTGTGTGTGTGTCCGCTTTGAGAAGCTGGAAACACCTGTCTTTCAGTTTATGACTGATTGATATATCCTGCTTTTGCCCCAACACACAATTAAAAACTGTCATGGCACAAAAATTCAAACCTATTTCCTGAATTTTCAAAAGCATTCAAAACAAATAGCAAGTTAATGTTGTATCTTAACCAGATAGTCAGAGGAAAAATCTAATTTACAAATTTCCCACTATGCCCCAAATGTTCTTAGCCAGGAAATGTTTTAGATCTGAAGTGTGCTTCTTTAGTTCTGCACTGAAACGTTAACGTTCTGAGTGGCTTCATTACTTGTTACCTACATGCACATCTGCTACCCCATATAGTCAACAATTCAATGATTCAACTCAAAGGAGCCCAATTCAACTGCCAAACTCACAATTGAACCAAAATGTATTTAAACCCTGTTTTTACTGTTTGCTTTGCAGCTAAGGACTAAGTTTTTTTTTGTCAAAAGTTGTTGCAAAACTTGTGAGTTAATGTGAATAAAGGAATCAAATTATATGGGAAATTTTCAAATCTAACTATACAGTGGAACCTCAGTTTTCATCATTAATCCATTCTAAAGTGCCTCATGATAAACAACACAAACGATAACTGAAGTCATATTTCACAAAAGAAATAATGTAAATCCAATTAATCCATTCCAGACACTCCAAAATATTAACAAAAATAGATTTTACATAAAATAAAATAATTACATTTTATATAGAATAACTATAGTTTAACATACAGAAAACAATGAGAAATAAATACAAAAGACTAATAAAATGGACAAAATAACATTTAACATCACTCTTACGATTTAATCGTGTTTAAGAGCATGTGGGTGTTTTGTGCACCAGGTATTGTTTTCATATCCATTTGTGCTGTGCATTGTCACTTTATTGTGACATGTTTTGGTTTGTTTTGAGTGTTATCAACAAGAAACAAAGCCAGAATGAATGATGAAAGCATGGATGAGTGACGAACGCATGGGTGGATGCTTTGTTTTCACGGAATTAATGGAAAGTCACATGGGCATGCCAATGAAAACCGGGCAGATGAATGATAACTGGGACAAAGTTTCTCCGAAAAAAAGAAGACAATAACTGAATTTTGTGATAACCAGGGCAAACAATGACCGAGGTTCCACTGTACTTTCAAGTTCATAAGCTGAAATACATTTGGGGCAGCTGTGACCTGGTGTTAGGGATCTGATCTTCTGACCGGAAGGTCGCCAGTTCGATGCCCGGGCAGGTCATGGCTGAAGAGTCCTTGAGCAATCTAACCCCCTGTTCCCTGAGCATGCATGTGTGTGTGTGTGTGTGTGTGTGTGTGTGTGTGTTTGTTTCACTGCATGGGCTGGTAAAATGCAGAGGTCAGATTTCCCCACTGTGGGACTAATAAAGGATTATAAAATAAATACAATAAAAATAGAAATCTAGAATTCGATTCTAGAATAGATTACAATCTAGAAAAAAAAAGAATATTTCATGGTCCAAGAGTATAATATTGGTAAGAGTACTGCCAAATAATGCATAGAAAACTGAAACACAAATTTGTAGAAGTTGATCCAAATTAGTCAAAAGTACAGAATGTAGGCAAAATGCAAATTTTCACATCTGAACATGGAAACTAATGCAATAAGATTCCAACATTACTCACTTAATTCACATATTTACTTTCTGTATTATCACAATCCACAAATGTACTTCTGAATTCAATGAAACTGATGTACTAAACATCAAACAAGTCTTGGCTAGGTTTGAGTGGATAGACCGTACCATCATCCATCATCAATGGCTCAAAAACATTACAATATTGCATTAGAATCTTGATGCCACACCTCCCTCTAAATATTGTTTTTCTTTGTACACATAGTCTGAGTTTAATCTCTGTGATTGTGGCTTTAGTTTTTTAATTTTCCTCGCTTATTGTTGGGAGCGATACACTACAAATACATACAGCTGTTTGCACACTCACATGTTTCTACATTAATGCCAATTGCTTGTACATTTGTCAGTGAAGAGCGGTTTTCAGAAAGCTAACACCTCATTTATTAATTGAATGCTAACAGATCAACATCTCACTCTATATATTACTTTATAAAATATACAAATAAAATATTACTAAAATATCTTGAAGAAATAATGAGTCAGATTTCAAAATAAAAAATATTTAAAAAGTGGTAAGACCACCTTTTTTCAAATTGAAGCCTATGACATCATGCAGGTTTTTATAGGCCAAAACACATGGTATCTTTTCAGTGACCTTTTTACTTTAGTAAGGAAAACCCAGGTAAGTAGGGGAGGATGCGCTGTGAATGGATACAAAAGTGCAATAAATAGTAAAACAGGTGATGTCTCTGTCCATTGCAATGTTTCCCAGTAGACATCATATGCCTGGTAGACATAACACAACTCTAGTGGCTGATTTTGTGATAAGGGTAGATATGTGCAAATTAGGTTTTCTGCAAAACCATCAGTTTAAATATCAACACATCTCATCACTGTGCCACTCTTTTCTTTCTCTCTTTCCTTATGAACCTATAAAGTGAATAAATTCACATTTCAGACTGAAATATAATCTCAAATGCATAACTGAGGTATATAAGCACTAATTTTTCACAACAGTAGAAGTGATCGACGATTTCATTATGTCAATTTTTCATTTGAACACATGCAAAAAGGCAGCACATTTCTTTGAATATTGAATATTATAAAAACAGCTCATTACAGCAATAAACAATGCAAAGTGGAGTGCCTCAACACTGCCACTGTGTCTTACTGCATATATAAAACAGAGGAAAAAATCAATATAATAAACACATTCAGTAATTAAATTAATTTATTATTCTGACACCAAATGGTGACCAAACACCATAACAATCAAAGATTATTATACCATCCTAGCTAATGACTGGTATTAATAAAGAAATCAATTCATGTGTGCAGTCCTGTGTGTGTACTGAGTATTTTACAAGGGCTTTGACCGCAGCTGAGCCAATCAGATTACAGAACCGGAACTCTCCATTATATAAAATCAATTCTAATGTTCCAAAATCAATCTAGCTGAATCACCACAACCTGCACATGGACACATTACAATGCACTGATACATTTTTACACCCCTGGCAGTGGGTCCTGAACACAATCATTCGTACCCATTCATCTGAGCTCATTTTCACCTCCACGTACATCTTCATCAGTCCCGCTGACCCTGCCACAATAAATCCAAAACTGACCCTTCAGCTCTTGCACTCTAGACAAGACCAGGTCTTCCACATCAATACACAGGCATATCCTCCATTCTCTCCTGCTTTTCCAAATACACACTCATAAACACACTTTAATGCAGTAGTTTAACTTCTTAACAGCCTGTAATGCTGGTTTATGTACTTATCAAAGGCAACTCTTAGTGTTAAAGGCATGTATGGACATAAATACCACTTTTCCTCTCGTAAAAGTGCCAGTGGTCATACTGGAACTGGTGCTGGTTCATTAACCAGTTAACATTTTGGTTTAAGAGCCCAATGATTATGTATTTACATGTGGGTATTCCCTGATCCGGAAACAGAAGTTGGTGGAAAGCATTGTATAAACCTTGTATGAAATGGCAGAACAAATTTAGCTTCTTTCTTTGAGGTCTTATTTAACAGTCCAGAGTCAGTGTTATAAAAAGATGTTCACTTGCCAATTTCAGAGGTGGTTACTGGCAACTCGCAATTAGGGATGTGATGCATTACCACAATCTCAGGGTAACCTGATCCCTACCCCCACCCCCAGAATGGCATTTGCTATACTAAACTTCCAAAACACAGGGGTACAATGACCACCCCTCAAACTGTGATACATTGCTCTACCGACTGATTTCCCTTAAAATGACACCATTTTAATTTCTGCAGCATCCTGCACCACATTTAGTTGTAAATGGTTAAAACAAGGGTAAAAACTTTGGTGACAAAGGGCCCCATCATTGGCTGCATGGAACCAGTTTTGTACGATGTCATATTAAGTCATATTTACACAACTTTACACAATTAGATAAGACAGGTTTGGAGACCAAATTTGGTTTCTTTAGTTCAGAACTGAAATTGCAATGCTAACATTGCTAACAAATATTTAAAACTCAATAGTCACCTAAGTAGCCCACTTACAAATACACATTTGCAAATTTAACAAACATAGGAATACAAAGACAAAAGAGAAAATCACAAGCTGTATATTTTTGCCAAAGAGGAATGAATTCACTTGATGTCATTATAATAAACCCTCCTACCTTGTGAATAATCCTCCCTGACATGCTTACCGATTGGCAGCGTTTACACAGCTTTGTGATTCTGTTCATCATTCTCACTGAACTGTCTGTGTCTCTTTCTTTTCTCAGGTGCTGAATCCTCATTGATTCTCATCTGTTAACTACTATACACCTGGACTTGTCTTGAGGGCCTTCATTTACATTTTTGAAAGTTTATGTTTATGTTTACGGCATTTGACAGACGCTCTTAAAAAGTGTTTTGTCTCCATTAAGAGAATTATCTCAGCTAGTACAGACAGGTTAGGGTCCAAACGACTCTTTAGTTCAGACACTGTTAGAACAAAACCATCACTAATAGCTAGAAAGATGGAAAGATACACAATTATACACAATATAAGAGCTTTACAATAAGAGATGTAAACTAGTGTTCGCTTAAATGCTCAACAAAGAGATGGTCTTCAGTCTGTGATTGAAGACTGTAAGGGACTGTTTGAACAGTCAGTGGGAGTCTGGTCCATTTCTTGTTTTGTAGTGAGCATCAGGGTTTTGAATCTGATGTGAGCAGCTACAGGAAGCCAGTGAAGTGAACACCGCAGGGTAGTTACTTTTCAATACGTACATTTGGCAATTGATTCTAAACTCTTTCAATACTTTGTTAAAATTAGCTGCAATACTTTGACACCATATTTTGCTGGTTTTTATTGTATTTTGTTGACAACTGAAGTTCTGAAAAGGTTACAGAGATTAAATACTGTATTATAAAAGAACAGATGTTACTTAAACTGTAAAACTGCAGAAAAATAAACGTTTGTCATTATGGACAATGATGAGTGTTGAGTATTGAGTTGGTGTCAAGTTAGTTGTGATACTACATTTAGAATCAGTATCAAAGTCACAATTCTGGAATTGAGGCAAACCAAATTCATAGGATGCAACCCTTTAGTTAACGGTAAGTTGTAAGTGAGAGAGACAGACAGAGAGAGAAGAGAGAGATACAGAGATAGAGAGAGATTCAAAAAGAGAGAGAGAGATGATTTCCTCTCACTGAAAGATTAGCTGAGCCACCAGCTAGCCAACAGCTGCTAATAGCAATTTATGATATTCACACACCGTCCCCAGCAAAACAATATTACATGTAGCACCTTATCCTCAGCTGTCCCTCTCACAACGAATGAACATGGATCTCTCTCTCTCTCTCTCTCTCTCTCCCCCCCCTCGCCATCTCTCTGTAATTGGGTGTATTATAGAGCTCAGCTCAGGGCAGTGAGCATCATGGTCATGGCTGAGTGCACAAGCTGGGGAGAAAAGGAGAGAGAGAGAGAGAGAGAGAGAGAGAGAGACAGAGAGAGAGAGAGAGAGAGAGAGAGAGAGAGAGAGAGAGAGAGAAACTTCAGGCAATAACCAGGAAAAATAGCAAAAGAAGAAGCTGTTCCTTTGCTTTGCTGGCAGCAAAGATGAACAAGAGACTACGAGGAGCTGATGGAAGAAAAGTAGAGCAAATTTTGGGGAAACAAACTTCTGTATTTTTAAGTAGAAGCACACTAAACAACTTTCTCTAACTACGTAAAGCAGAAAAGGATCAGTGACTCTTTTTAGATGCGCTTGTAACAGCCATCTCTCCAAAGTGACTCCAATCCTTATATCTCTGACTTTGTATTTGAAAGTAATGTTAATTAAAGACTTTTAGGCCACAGGGACTAATGCAATGATGATTAAGATAAATGAACAAGGCTAGCTTTCAGGTACTGAACCAAGCCTTAAAATACCTTTAAAATATCCAAATATCTTCTATACTATATCTTCTATTCAATATCAAATATCACTCTAAATAATGGAGTGTTTTTCTTAAATATTATTGTAACTGCACTGTCCTGGGCTAAGCTAAGACAGTGTCATGCCCTGCCCAGCAACCAGTGAAGGAGTAGGAGACTTGCCGTGACCCTTATCAGGATTAAGTAGAAGATAATGGATGGATATTACACTAATATGTCAGCATCCAAATGTGTGTAAGATTGTGTTTTTACCTACAAACAGATCTCAAATCAGAAAAGACTTGTGAATACCAGAATTTTCATGAAAATTGTGGAATTGGGTTTTAAGAAGAAATGTCTTCTTAAGAATGGTTCGTGAATGAGGCCCTATACTCTCTTTTGGTGTACATGTGGCACACAAACACACAACCTTGCCCCTGTTCCGGACTCCGCACGGCCCGCGCAGGGATGTGTGCCCACCCTACCTTCTTTTCTGGTTTTAGTCCCCCTTCGAGCTCCCTTTTTTTTTTTTGTATTTTTTTGTATTTTTTTTGGGGGGGGGGGCTGCCGTGTGGCCAACAACCCAGGATGTGGTTGACGATCTCACTTTGACTTTATACAGAAAGTTGTTTGATGGTGTTTGAATTGGTATTATGACTCACAGCAGTGAAGAGCACTTCAGTTTTGGTTTTAGAGGGAATTCTGTCATTTTTTGTCATGTTCTGTCCTTTAATGTTTGTCTTGTAATGCCCCGCCCCTTAATGGTTCCACCTGTGTCTCATTTAGTGTTCATTATTTAATAATCTCTTGTGTTTGTGTATGTCTTTGTGAGGCGTTTTGTTTCGGAGTCAGGGTTGGTTTGTGTTTTTGTTTCATAGCCCTTAGTTCTCTTAGGGTTCTTTCACACCTACATTGTTTGATCCAAACTTTTGGACTTTTCAGTTTGGTCCGCACCAAAATAGCAGGTGTGAAAGGGGCCACAAACCACGGTCCGGTACAAATGAGCAAAATTTGGACCAAACAAAAGATGTGGTCTCAGTCCGGACCTACTGAACCATGGTCTGGTTCGCGTGCAGTGTGAAAACACTTTTCTAGAAGGTTTGGACTTTCAGACCAAATACCGGAAGTTGACGGAGACGTTGACAACATTCAACAACAACAGAAGAAGGAAAATAAGCAGAACAGCAGAAAAAATGAGCCGTGGTAGCAAATGGAGTGAGGAGGAGGAGACGACATGTTTAATATGATTTTGGTCAAATGAAAATGTGAAAAGTCAGCTTGAAAAACTCACAAAAATGCTGAAATGTGCAGCTTATTTTCTGATGAGAGTGAAAGATGACAGAACAACCTAAACTAAACTAAAGAAACTATGGCAGCGGTAAATAAAAGTATATACAAGCGTCAGACGCTCGTCCTTCTACAAACCAATTAATGTTGAGTGTAGGAAGACGTTATTATGACACGCCCAGTGATGACAACAATAAGTCTTTGGTGCACTCGTAAAAACATACCTAACCAGACCAAATATATACAAAGTAACAAACACTCGGACCATGGTCCGGACTTTTAGATGTGAAAGCACCCTTAGTCTCTTGTCCTGTTTGTTTTCCTAGTCATTTTGTTTTGTTCCTTACTTCTTAGTCTGTAGTTAGTTTTATCATTCATCTATGTTTGTATCACATTGTATCTCGTTCATCACTTTATTAAACACTTCCACCTTCAACTGCATCTGTGTCCACTTCCTTCATCTCAGCCTGCCAACCTTACAACACTATTAATCAATAGAATAGGAGATATTAGTCCATAAACAACCTCAATAAACTATTAATCAATAGAAAAGGAAATATTAGTCCATAAACAACCTCAATAAACACTATTATTCACTAGGAAATATTATTCCATAAACAACCACAATAAACACTATTAATCATTAGAATAGGAGGAATTAGTCCATAAACAACCTCAATAAACACTATTATTCACTAGGATATATTATTCCATAAACAACCACAATAAACACTATTAATCATTAGAATAGGAGAAATTAGCTCATAAACAACCTCAATAAACACTATTAATCACTAGAATAAGAGAAATTAGCCCATAAACAACCTCAATAAACACTATTAATCACTAGGATATATTATTCCATAAACAACCACAATAAACACTATTAATCATTAGAATAGGAGAAATTAGTCCATAAACAACCTCAATAAACACTATTAATCACTAGAACAGGGGATATTAGCCCATAAACAACCACAATAAACATTATTAATCACTAGGAGATATTAGACCATAAACAACCTCAATAAACACTACTAATCACTAGAAGACATTATTCCATAAATAACCACAATAAACACTATTAATCATTAGAATAGGAGAAATTATCCCATAAACAACCTCAATAAACACTATTAATCACTATAATAGGAGATATTAGACCATAAACAACCTCAATAAACACTACTAATCACTAGAAGATATTATTCCATAAATAACCACAATAAAAATTAATAGAATTAATTAACACTATTAATCACTAGGAAATATTATTAATATTATAATATATTATTATATTAAATATTATTGCCTAAGCAACCTCAAAAAACAGTATTAATTACTATAACAGGAGATATAGAGAGCACGTTGTATGTAAAGTATCTTGTCCAACATCCATGAAAAATGTACTATAGCAGTAATGCTATCTAAAAGCATATCTCCACCATACTCCGTTGTCCTATGATGCCTTGCACAAAATATGTGCTAAACTTCTGGTGGAGAGTTAACAGCTGTACTAAAGTCAATAAACTAACTGTCAACTACTCCTGGGCAATACTGAAACTAAGCTACAAAAGCAGTGACACTGTCCTACCTCACCCTTCTACCACAAAAGACTGAAGCAGTAGTTGTGGATTTTAACATAGCTTCCAAACAGCTAGAAAAAAAAAACTTTTTTCTTCTGAAGTAAAAGTGAGTGAATCATTGAAGATGCTGAATATAATCAGTGACCCCAAAACTTTTATGCTGTACTGTACGCACATATTGTTTTTGTTGAAGTGTGAAATAGTGGCGGTTCTGAAACTGTAAAGTAACCCATAGAGCTGGTGTTTATGTGGAAGAGCTTTTTTCCTTGTATCCATCATGGCTGCCTTGTGTTTATAATAATCCCAGTGCAGGGTTTCTACCCAGAATTCCCTGCATCTCACTCTAGAGAGAGTAAATCTAAGACATGGAGGAATAAATCACACCTCACTCTGGTAGCTGTTCGGTAGAGAGCTAATCTGTGTGTGTGTGTGTGTGTGTGTGTGTGTGTGTGTGTGTGTGTGTGTGTGTGTGTGTGTGTGTTAGTGTGTGCATGCATGCCCAATATATGCTGCAGCAGTGCGTTCAGCTCTCTCATGCGTAAAATTAAAGAGTCATATCCTGGAAACAGCATAAATCTGACATCCACTCAAAACACACACACACACACACACATATACACACACACAGCAGAACTAATGTGAGCGCTGCTCTATTGGAGACCAGTCGGCTGAGTGTAACCATGACGATAAGGCCGCGACAGTAAACACACCTCTATTTCATAGTCTCATTACAACACACGTGTTGGCTGATGCTCAACACCCTGAACATTCCTCCACACACACATACTGACACACCTGTGTACATACACACTCTGTCAATGACTAATTAAGAAAGTACTAGTGATGTAATAAAGGTACATAAGATAGATTTATAGGAAGTTCTACACAACATAATTACACTCACTTTTCGATCATCGGCATTGCTGTTCCGATTGTTTAAAAATTAGTGGCCAATGCAGATGATCTAAAAGCATGAATAACTGCCCCAATTAATCAACGAACCAATAAATCAGGTGATTTTTCTCGCTTTCAGATCATCAGCACTGGCCAATTTTTTTTCTTTTTTAGTAGCCAAGCAACCCACCCTTTCATTGACTCTCCCTATCACTAGTAATGACAGAGCACAGCCAATTTTGCTTTCTCAGGTCCAGGCTGCTGATGGCAAGCAGCACGAGTGGCATTTGAACTCACAATCCTCAAATCATAGTGACAGTGCATTAGTCTACTGTGCCACTCAGGGCCCACCAATCATTTTTAAACAATCATAACGCACTCACAAGACCAGTAAACAAAATATTGCTCACAGCAGCGTGGTTGCTGTTGAACATTGTTAGAGCTCACCTAGTATCAATGTCACCATTCTAAAAGGCATGACTCAATTAACTTATTCTTTAATCACAATTTATTATTTTTTTATATTTATATTTTCTCAGATGCAAAAAATATACATGATATATAGGCGATTGAAAAAACCATATGGCTCAGTTCCTACTGTACAGTAACATCACCATGGGATGGCTGAGAGTAGGGTCATGATTAATATCACTGCTTTTTCTATTGCTTTGATGACACCAGTCAATTATTCACAATATCAGCATTCAGGCCACAAAAAAACTTGGGATATTGGGAAAATCTATCAACAGTCAGCATGAACCAGCACAGTTTGAAGCCAGCACTTTCAACAGAACCTGACATTAACAATGGATGTGCTTTTGTTTTTATGCTGTTATGTCTTGTACGACCTATGTTACTTGATCACTTGAAATTACACTGTGCAAATATGTCTGGATGCAAAGACATTTAAAATATGTGCAAATAAGACATATTAACAACATAAAGTAATTCAATGCGATTGAAAGGATGAGGTAGTGAGTCTCTTTCTTTGTTTCTCAAGTACTTGAATATGTGGCCATAAGGAAGCAACCATTCTGAGTGCAATATTCTAGAAAACAAGCAGATACTTTACAAGGCACAAACTCAAGGGTAACAGATGGTACCAGAGAGAGAGAGAGAGAGAGAGAGAGAGAGAGAGAGAGAGAGAGAGAGAGAGAGAGAGAGAGAGAGAGAGACAGAGACAGAGACAGAGAGAGAAACAGAGAGAGAGAAAATGGAAAGGCAGAGCAAGCACAAGGGAGCTGCCCACAGTATGCTGGTCTCAGAGGACCATCAGATGCACTGTTTACTGCTTAGTGACACTCCTGAATTAACTCCAGTGCACAACCTAGTGTTCTATCAGCTGGCTTTCTATCTGCACCAGCTGAAACTACCCTTATACTGCAATTCAGTCTGGTGTCTTCAGCCTTTTTATGACTGCGGCATTATGACTAATAACAGTGCTCACAATTTAGCATTCACAGCATTTGTTGTGGTTTGTTATTACTGAAACAAGAGTGCAAAAGATGCTAATAGAGCTGCCACTACTGATATAAGTAACTATACTGTACCTATATATATATATATATATATATATATATATA
>BRDA01045084.1:15178-21550 GCA_036984385.1 Crenuchus spilurus
CTTGTCCAGGAGACTGATTAAAAGCAAAATTACAGGAGTTGCAGTACTGGTTGTGTAGTACATGTCCTTTTTGTAGTACAAGTACAACAATCTCATATATTCTTCATATGTTTGGGCTGTGGGGTGGCAAGACAGAAGCATTTCCTTACCAAAAAAAAACATCCAAGCTCTGCTATGTTTTCCCAAAATCACATGTTACAGTCTGATGAGACCAAGGTTGACCATTTTGGCCATAATCGTAAATGGTATGTTTGGCACAACTGTGTATCATGAAAAGAACAGCAGACCCACAGTGAAGCACAGTGGAGGTAGCTTTATGCTTTAGGGGTGTTTTTCTGAAGCTGGAACTGGGGCTTTAGTCAAGGTGGAGGGAATTATAAACAGTTACAAATGTCAGTCAATTTTGTAAAAAAAACATTCAGGCCTCTGCAAAAAAGCTATAGATGAAGAAGAATTACAACCTGCAGCACAACGACACAAAGCAAACCTTCACATCAGCATGGCTTCACCAGACAATCAAAGTTTTGGAATGGCCCAGCCAGAGCCCAGACCAACTGAGTGAGTTCAATTGAAAAACTGAGTTGACCTGAACATAGCTGCACACACTTACAATCTGACAGGTGTTTTTACAAGGAACATTAGGAAAAGATTGCGAAACCACGATGTGCCATGCTGATAGACTCCAACCCAAACAGTCTGAGTGCTGTCAAAAGATTCAAAGTGCACTTCAACAAAGTATTAGTTTAAGGGTGCCCATATTTATGCAACCACATTATTTTAGTTTTATATTTTTATTTTTCCATCCTAATATATTTCTATGTTTATTTTTCTATGGAATTTTAGGTCACATTAAAGGTGAAAAACATTCTGAATGTTTTGTAAATCACAAACCAAAAAAAAAACAGTAAGAGTACTTAAACGTTTGCATACCACTTTATCAATACATACTGTCACTTTGTGTGTGCATCATGCAAATACATATTGCAGGTCTATTAATATGATGGCTATATTTAAATATGCATCTACATATTGCACATCTACTAATAGGGTAATTATTTGCTATTTGAATGTGAGTTTAAATATTCACTTGGCTTTCTGCTTGGATTTTATTTTTTCATTTTACTATACTTCTATCTCTTCTAATATTAATCTATGAACCTAATGACTCTTCAGAATGATATTTTTAAAAAGTATTTACGTTATTAATTGTGGTTATACAGTGCCCTCTATAATTATTGGCACCCTTAGTAAAAATGTGTTAAAAGCCTTAAAATAAATACATTTTTAATTGCAGAAGAATAATCTCACCCTGAAAAAATTTAGTAAAAAGCACCCTTCAACTCAAGTGAAAAAAATAAATAAAGAAAAAATCCTGACTAAGAAATTATTATTTCCCATAAAATGACCTGTTCCACAATTATTGGCACCCTTAACAATTTCTTGGAAATAAATGCATTTGAACCATTTATGACATTTCTACTGTAGTTTATAAAGTGGATCAAAGTATCTAGGAACCTTTAATTAGTAATTAATAATTTCCTGTTTCCCTGGGGTATAAATATGGCATCACACAAAGGCCTATTTCTTTTACTCACTCTTAAACATGGGAAAGACAAGAGAACACACTATTCAAGTAAGGCAGATGTGTGTCGACTTTCATAAATCAGGCAATGGCTACAAGAAAATAGTCACTCACCTGCAGATGCCCTTATCTACAGTCAGAGCAATCATCAAAAAGTTCAAAACATCTGGAACTGTGACAAACAAGCCTGGAAGAGGACGGAAGTGTATCTTGCCACCACGCACAGTGAGAAGGATGGTAAGAGAAGTAAAAAGTTCTCCAAAGCTCACTGTAAGAGAATTGAATCAAATGGTAGCATCTTGGGGTTACGAGGTCTCCCAAACAACCATCAGGCGCTACCTACATGCCAACAAGCTGTCTGGAAGGCATGCACAGAGAAAGCCTTTTCTGAGTTATACTCATAAGCGTAAACAGGTGGAGTTTGCCAAGCGCTACTGGGATTTTAACTGGGACCGCGTGCTTTGGTCAGATGAGACCAAAATAGAGCTTTTCACAACAAACACTGTAAGCGTAACACCAAGGATGAGTACACAGAAAAACACATCATACCCACTGTTAAGTATGGGGGAGGATCGGTGATGCTGTGGGCCTGTTTCTACTCCAAAGAACCTGGGAACCTTGTAAGGATACGTAGGACCATGAACTCTTTGAAATATCAGGACATTTTGAATCCGAATCTGGTGGTCTCTGCCCGAAAGCTGAAAATGGGTCATCACTGGGTCTTTCAGCAAGATAATGACCTTAAACATGTGGCCAAATCTACTCAAAATGGTTCACAAGGCACAAAATCAAGCTCCTCTCATGGCCATCTCAGTCCCCAGACCTCAACCCAATAGAAAACCTGTGGGGTGAGCTGAAGAGAAGAGTGCATAGGAGAAGACCCAGGACTCTGGATGATTTAGAGAGGTTGTGCAAAGAGGAATGGTCGAAGATCCCTCTTTCTGTATTCTCCCATAGAAGAAGATTAAGTGTTGTCTTGTTGGCAAAAGGAGGTTGTACAAAGTACTAAAACCAGGGGTGCCAATAATTGTGGCACACATAATTTCATTCAAAAGATTTATTTCTTAATGTGTGATTTTTTTTCCCACCAAATAAAGGCACTTGAATTAAAGCTTAGATTTTTATCTTTTTTTGCATTGTTGTCCTATATAATTTTTCTTTAAAAAGCATTTGTTAGAAGCCAAAGAACACTTCATAACCAGGGGTGCCAATAATTATGGAGGGCGCTGTATATTAATCTTCTAGAACTACAATTTAGCTTAGCTGAGCAGTTGGAGTTTCTGTTCAAAGCTCAGCAGCAAATGTTGACTTAAACTGAATAATGAGATAACAGACCAAACATGAGGATGTGTCACTTGTCTGAAGGACAATGAAATGTTTTCATGGTAGTACCATGAAAGCAAGCATTGATGATTACTAAATGAACAATGATTCATGTTGGAAGAACTCAGATGCCCAATAGTCAGGACACTATAAAAATATATGATATATACTGTATCAAACTTTGATCTGCTGTCTATCTTGGAGATGTCCAAATGTCAGTGAGAGTAACAGATTAAAAAAGATGGAAGCAACATTAACACTAGAGATTTCTAGCATATTATGTTGTTTTTTTAGATTACTAAATTAAATAAATAATAATAATAATAATAATAATAATAATAATAATAATAATAATAATAATAATAATAAAAATAAATAAATAAATATATAAACTGCTTTAATTATATGGCACCTTTCATGCAAATATTGCAGATCTAAGTAAATCAAAATGTGATTTAATTATTTCATTAAATTAAAAAGAATTTTCATTTATTTTTTTAAGTATTTGCCGTTCCTTTCACACTCTCTTATAATAAGTGCCAGTGCAACTTTTTAAAACATCATAGTGTATATTTAATTTAAGCTCTGTAACCCTTATGGCAGATTTTTCTGAGATGCTGTAACTGTTCAGTTTTTCAATTTTTAAGCAGATACATCCTTTTGCAAGCTGGGTCCCCCTTCTATATACCGCTGCCACTGTTTCTTTAGTTTAGTTTTGTTTGCTCTGTCATATCTCTTTCAGAACATAAGTTGCATGTTTCAGCATTTTTTTGTGTTTTTCAAGCTGATTTTTCACATGATCATCAGACCAAATTTGTTATTAAACATGTTGTTGTTCACATGTTATTGTTGTTTAATGCTGTTGAACAGCTGTGTCAACTTCCTGTATTTGGTCCGAAAGTCTGAACCTTCTAGGAAAGTGTTTTCACACTTACAAACCGGACATTGGTTCAGTAGATCCAGACCAAGACCACCTTTAGGGTGCTTTCACACCTACATTGTTTGGTCTGGACTTTCAGAATTTTCAGTATGGTCTGAACCAAAATAGCAGGTGTGAGAGGGGCCACAAACCACGGACCGGACCAATGGAGCAAAATTTGGTGGTCTTGTTTCGAATCCCAAATGGAGTGGGATTTAAAAGGCAATTACTCACTGAAAATTAAAGTTTCAAGTTGTAAATATTTTTATATTTACATTTACATTTATTATTTTTGAAAAATGTAATTGCTTCTATTTCACACACTGTCATGTTTCCCGCTCCTCCAGCCTGTCACATTTTCTCACACATCTCTCCAGAACTCCTGTCCCAGAATCCCTACCGCTCTTTAGCATCCATATGACATTTCCTCCCAGCTGTTTCCAATCATCATGTGACCTCCTTCCCAACTAGAGTTGTGAAACTTCACTGATCTCATGATTCGATTCGATTACGATTATCATGTCAACAATTTGATTCGATATTGTGATGCATCACGATGCGGGATATTAATTTTCTGTATTACTTCATTTGGTTGTACACTGCATGTGTAGAGCTGGGCGATATGGCCAAAGATTTTATCACAATACATTTTCCTATATTGATCAATCTCGATAATTATCACACTATTAAATTTTCAAACACTGTCATAGTTTTAAACAACATTTTTCTAGAAACATCAGAATAAATACATGAAATGTATTTTACAATATTAAAATGTTTATTGCCAGAACATATTATACATTAAAACAGAATGCAAATTACACAAATACAGAGTTAAAGATTTCACTGGAACTAAACTTAGTACATTTGATTTTGATTCCCCTGCCTAGAAGAGGAAAAAATTAGGGATGAGCGAGTACACCACTATCTGTATCTGTATCTGTTCAACCATCTAAATGATCTCTATCCATATCTGTACTCGAAGTGGGCGTGGTTTAACCGGAAGTGGGTGGGCTTAAATTGGTACATTATTTTAAGTCTGAAATTTATATGAATTGATCAGAAGTTGATATATGTATTGTTTAGTTGACAACTGTTTACAGAACAGCCTCAGAATTGCGATTCAAATAAATGTTTTTGATCACAAAAGTAAGAGAACTATTTACAGTTTTTTAAATAAACTCAGAACATGAATATTTTTAAGTGCATGAATGAATACAACACATGCAGTAGGAAATTATGAACTACTAAGTATATATGAACAAGAGTTGTCATACTTAAAACTTTTTTTTTTTCTTTCAATTACTTATTTTTACTAGAGAGAGAATGAGAGAGAGAGAGAGAGAGAGAGAGAGAGACTGAGTGACTGAGTGACTGTGTGAGAGGGAGTGTGAGTGCAGCACAACTGAACTGCAGAGTCTGTCTGTGGAGGGAGGGGCGGGCGCTCTGTGTGACTGGCCAATCACAGATCGTGAAGACAGTAAATTACCCAATGAGTGTTTTCCTTCAGCACGACACTGATCAGGCTCATCCCTAGTAAAAATGTCTAACATTTTTTTAAAATAACAAAATATACTGTTATATCTGTTATATGTCCTGCAGAGAAGTAGAACATATAACAATGTAACACGATAAATTATTAACAAAATAAAAAATTCCTACTGCAATGTTTTAAACCTTTAGAACTGTTAATGTACTGTAATGAACATATTGTTACTACTGTCAGTCACCACGAGGACAAGTTCTTTGTATACAGATGTTTATTCAAGGCTCACCAACAGGATCACTCAGCGTTGCCATTGTGAGAACTAATAAAATAGAAATTATATTTAGAAACCTCACAATTCCTAAACAGTAAGCAATTCCTTTCTTATACATTCAGTGAACTTCAAGAATTTAGACATCATGTAACATGCCTTATAATAACACTGTGACCAATATAAACCCAGTACATGTTAAGTTTACAAACATAAAATGCCATGTTTCATTAAATTAACATGAAAACTAAAATTAACAGAGACACCTTGAACACACCTCATTGCGTGCTGTAACCAAATGGGAGGAATACAATCAACTTCACACTTCTCAATGAGCAGATACAAAATTAAACTTAACACATAGCTTCACATAATACTTGAAGTGAGTCCTTTATGTACTTAAGTCCTGTATAAAGACAGCGATGAGATGCAGAAACCCATGGTAAGCAGTTTTTACTTGCTTGTATTACACTCTAAAATGTCTGTGCTGAACATTCTGCTCCACTGAGTTCTGAACCAAAAGCCTTAACTTAAAGGAACAGTACTAATATTTGTTACATACAGTACAGCCCTCACATTTCTGCAGATATTTAAGTAAATCTTTTCTTGGAACAACACTGACAAAATGACATTTTGACACAATGAAAAGTCGTCTGTGTGCAGCTTATATAACAGTGTACATTTATTCTTCCCTCAGAATAACTCCGTATACAGCCATTAATGTCTAAACCACCGGCAACAAAAGTGAGTACACCCCTAAGAGACTACACCCCTAAATGTCCAAATTGAGC
>BRDA01045089.1:0-14815 GCA_036984385.1 Crenuchus spilurus
CATTACACTTTTGTGATATAAACCAATTTTGATACGACTGAAAAACCACCTCATCTTAGCGCAAAAGACTTTTATCGAAAAACGTGAGTTTTTTTCTAAAATGTTGTGTTTCCATTAAGCACATTTTTATTCGCAATTCTAATTTGCGATATTTCATGGTCAATGGAAACTACCCACTTTACCCATGTACATCTCTCTCTCTCTCTCTCTCTCTCTGGTGTGTAGGCATCTGGTCTTGTGACCAGTAGGCTGCCAATTTGATCCCTGGGCAAGTCATGTCTGTGCCGTTGTAAGCAAGGAAAGTGTGGCACTTAATAAAACCAGTTTATTTCTTTACATTCTCTTTTATTATGTATTTTTTAAAATTCATTATATATAAATATAAACATAAGGTTTTATATATATATATATACACAAATATAACCAATCTTGCATCTCATTAGAGACGCTGCATAGCTCAACAAGGTTCTGTTTACATATGGTATGGTCATACGTCCTTTAAGTGTCCCCCGGATACGCTTCCGTAGTGTTGTGAATGGTTTCGCAGAGCGATTGTGATTGTGATTCTGCAGCATGTTTGTTAAATATAGTGCCCATGTTATTATTTTGATGAAAGAGTTTCTGTAATTGCAGCACGTTTGTGAATCTGCAGCATGTTGGGTCTTCTTGGCCACCGTAGAAATATGACAAGAAATATCTACTAATAATATCTGTTAATCCACAAGTCAGTTACACACTTTTAATCTAAAACTGCTTGATTGTTTTGATTGATTTGATGTTGTGATTTTGTGCTTGACTGTATTAAATTGTATCAATAGGTAATAGCAGTTATCTGTATATCCAGCTCCATAAAGCTATATACTGCTAGCTATAGTAGTCATATATATATATATATATATTCATTTCTATCTCCGAGTGTTAAGAATGAGTGCACATTAAACTATAGAAGTGCTCACCTTAGACACAAGGCTAAGATCTTCAACAAGACTGTGCCAGTCTTGACTCAAAGCAGAGTTCTCTCTACCATTTCACATTCACTGGAACCACAGTCAGTATCGTGGTGATAACACACACATGACTCTATATGCTTTCATCCACTATAGTGATCCTCATACTTACGTCCAGTATGTGGGGTTATTTTCGGACCACTTTTCAGGCCTTTTAAAGGGCTTTTTATGACTTGCAAATGCATGCAACATGCTGTTCTCAACATCACTTTGCTCTTTGTATCTTCTTCTGTCCACATCTCGTGCGTTTTTAATCCCTCTGCACCTGCATCCACCTCTCCATATTTTCAGGCCAGTGAAGTGATCCCTCACTAGCTTTTCTCATTTCCTTTTTCTCTGTACTGATTTTTACATCTCTGTTCTGATGGCTGGTCAAAAGCGTAGTCACGACACACAGATGAGTTAGGAATCTTATTTTAAAAACTGAACAATCAATTTCCATCATCATCATGAATATTCTTCACCTCTCCATCTTTCTCATAACCTCCCTCTGTCTGTGTATTACATTCATATCTATCTCTATATCAGTCCCTCTCTCTTCTTCTTCTTCAATGTCTCTCTATTTCTCTCTGCTGCTGTGCTGATAACAGATGGAGAATCAGTGTGTGTCCCACGGTTTCTCTTTTAGACTTGAGCATGCTGGGGAAATTCTCTCTCTCTCTCTCTCTCTCTCTCTCTCTCTCTCTCTCTCTCTCTCTCTCTCTCTCTCTCTCTCTCTGTCTGCCCCCCCAACACACACTCTTTACTTTCTTCCCCTTTACTTTCTCTCTTCTATTTTAATTTTTTCTTCCTTTCATCTTTCTCTCTACCCACTTTACCCATGTACATCTCTCTCTCTCTCTCTCACTCCCCCTCTTGCTCTGTATCACTCTTTCTCTCCCTCTGTTTATCATGTGGTGTCTAGCTCATCAGCAGAAGGTCATGCTAGTACTGAAGGTGCTAATTATTGGCCCGTGGTCCTTTTATCTGCTACTGACAACCCGGCCACCACAGCAGGCACATCCAGCATGTCAACAATCTGCTCCTCTGCTCACTTTCTCTCTCTCTCTCTGTTAGGTGCACATACCACCTTGTATCTACACTCATTGTCTGTTTTATCAGCTCCACTGCCAGTACTCTTGTACCATCAGAACACACACTAACACACCACCACCGCATCAGTGTCACTGCAATGGTGAGAATGTTCCACTACTCAAATAATACCTGTGGTGGTCCTGTGGGGGTCCTGACCATTGAAGGACAGGGTGAAAGAAGGTTAACAAAGTATACAGAGAAACAGACAATTGCACCTATATGGTCAGTGGAGCTGATAACACGGACAGTGAGTGTAGATGCAAGATATATCTAATGTCTCTCTAGCTCTTTCCAAACACCTCTGTCTCTTCCACCTGCATCTGTAGTCACGTGTCTTTAACTGTAAACAACAGTCTTAACCTTTACTGTATACATAAATCAAATGAAATCAATTTTCTTGACTCACCACCTTGTCACAGCAACCTTCAGAGTAGAATGGGTTCCCCATGTGAGTCTGGTTCCTCCCAACTGAGAGAGTTTTTCCTTGCCACTGTCACCGTTGGCTTGCTCATTGGGGATTTGGTGTTTTGTTATTACTAACCCTGTAAAGCTGCTTGGTGACATCAGTTGTAAAAAACACTTTATAAATAAATTAGACTTGACTTTACCTTACACGGGTGTAAAGGTGAGTGAAAAACTTAGTGCATAGTCTCTGCAGTACTTAATACAATAACGATTACAGTAATATGAAAAGTATATACATTAAACAGTGAATATACATAAAAACTAATTATTTACACATTACTAGCCAGTATTGCACATTTCTGATGTACAGTTGTTGTTGTTTTTTTTGGTTTGCTTTGTCATATGAATTGTGGATTCGAGGCTATGATATATGCAGATCATAGGAGGTGCAGACAATAGTGGTAGATAAAAAAAGGAGATTTTACTGAAAATAACAAAACACATAACAGAAGCCAGCAAAACTATAGGTAAGACTGGACAAAAAAGGGGGAATCCACAGAGAGTCAAACGAACAGGCGAAGGTCAATACACAATATAAGAACTAGGAATTCAAGGCAAAGACAAAATCAAGGTCGGTAAACATAGAAACTAGGTAAAAAAACATAGACAGCAGAAAACTGGAATTGCTTGGTATGCTCTAGAAATAAACAATACCTCCTGATTTAGGCTAGTTCCTAATGAGTTTTTATAGGGAGAGTCTGAATTAGAAACTGGTGACAGTCATCAGTACTCCGTAGAGTGGGATCTCTGACTCTGATTGGGTGACACATTTCAAACTTTTTTTTAAATCAGTGTGGTTTATATGTGATGAAAGTTAGTATAAATTAGTAGCCACTGTCCAGGATGGAAATACAGTATAAACATTAAAACCAAAATAAAAGGTTTGAAATATGTCACTTTATGTGTAATAAATATAACATAAATGACAGATATTGTAATTTCTGACTGTTTGACTATGCATTTTAGGCTTTGTTGAGTAATGTTCATTAAATACAGACTTTATTACAACAGAAGAGCAGATGTCAGGTTAAGTTTAAGTGCCAATATAAACTAAAAAAGCATATTGTGAAGTAATATTGATTATTAAATCAAGATGGATTCAAAATGTTACCAAACAAACGTGTGTGAGACTCGTCTTTCTCTGGGTCAGCCTATAGTATGTAAAGTGCACATGTCTGTCTCTGTGTGTATTCACCTGTTCTTGGAGCACACACTGTGTGTGAGTGGATGGGAGTGTTTAATTAGTGTGACCTGACATTAATTACTGTAGCCCAGGGGTGTTAATTACCGCTGTGTGCTCTGCTTTATGTAATCCCGTAGCCTCTGAATTCCATCGGACATGTTTTAGGCTCAGCAAAACTTTGACCTCAAACCATCATCCCATTAGTTAAAAAGTTGGTGTGTTAAATAAATGTTTGATAGTCTTATACTTAGCTAAACTATAACCCTGAGACTTTTTTTTCTATAGGCACACAATAAAACAATTCTAATATCATGTTACTATTGTAAGAAATAAACATATCTACAAAATATATATATAATAAATGTGTGGTTAGCATCTGTTAATGTAATTTTTTAAAAACATTCATTTGTCATGAAATGTAACCAGTTCTGACCCAGTTTTGTTTTATTAACTAAATAATAATAATTTATCTTTTTATTTACGTTTTTTTTTTGCATCTTAAAGTTGTGTTACACCACATTTTACTGTGAGGAGTCGCCAATCATGTCAGCACAATAAAATCTGGTTCAGGATATCACAGCATGAAAATAATGTCTCGTTTAGCATTGCCATCAACTTAAAAAAACAGGTATGAAACTCTATGCTTGTTTATGTTTTGTGTTTATAGACAAAATGGAAATTGAAATATGGTCATTTAAATTTGATATAAAATTAATTTCTCATAAAATTAGCAAGGTGGCAGGAATAGAGGAGATGCCCACTAGAAAGCCACACAATATAGGACCTGCCAATGCATCCTCCAATAAAGGAACTTTACACCTATTTTTGTTGCAAGTAGTTGTTGCTTTATTTTTGTCTATTTTTTTGCAGTATATGTGACCCCGCCAGGGAAAACCAGGTCAAAGTCATTCTTTTTTTCCAAAATTGTTTTTTTTTTTCAAAACAACTTTTAAAAAATTTTAATAAAAAAAAATTAAGTTTTGTTTTTGATACAATTATTTATATTTAGTTATCTTTCATTTACAGCAATAATACTGAGTGGCTAAGTTTTGTCGCTAATGTGAGTGACATGATATTGACACGATACCTCAATAAGTTGCCCAGTGACTTTGGCCTGGTTTTCCCTGGCGGGGTCACATATGTTCACATGTACATGTTCAACCCCAGAATGCTTCACTGAGCATGTTTATGTGTTCTAGCATCAAAAAACATTGATATTTTTTGTGCCCAGTATGTTGATACAGTATGTCAAAGTGAAAAACTATTATCAGGTTATATAAGTAATGTTCTGCAAAAAGATAACAGACAGTGGTTTGGTAAACATTGTTGCTGAAAATTCTTTTTTTAATATAACCAAATCCAAAGCATTCAAAAACAAAAAGTCCAAGATGTCCAAGGCATATGCTGGGGTTGTGTGTATTAGTGCTGGGTGATGCAATTTTGTAAAAGTTTGCATGAGTTTCTTCAGTACTACTGTCAGATAAAGATATAGACAGTCCAGATACAGCTTATATTGATCGGGCTGTTTTGTTCTGATATGCTTTTAATATTTCCCCAACAGCACCTTGTATTGTAACATTCTTATGTAAAAATATGCACTAATTATGACTTTTCTTCAGATTCTTCACTCAATGACAACTACCAACGCGAGAGATTTACTATACCCCAGCAACTCACACTTTTTGGTAAAGATCAAACATTTTGTTTTGTTCTCTGCTTTGTCTTGCGTCTCCAAAGTTAGCTTGTACACATAAAGTTTTAGCTTTAAATAAGGCTTTGAAAATCTTCTTAGCTTTTCCAAGTTGGAAAGTAGCCTCATCTGTTCATTACAAAAGACAATTTAAAAAGTCAGCTAAATTCTGATTAAAGAACGTCACCAAAAGAAAGTCATTTTGTCTGAGGCTGAAACTTTAGCAACTTCAAACAACTAAAAACAACAGAAACAAGAAGAATATTGATATTGGTTATTTTATTGGCGCTGCGGCACAAGTAGCCTTTTCAAATGGCATTACCATCCTAAATCTGGACTTGCAGAGCTCATTACACTGTATTTTAGTGAAGCAGAATTGTCTTTAGCTACTCCACCAAGGGAAGCATACTGTCAGCAATTTCACTACAGGCTAGTGTCTGCCTCTGCTAACTTGTGGCCATTCTATTTTTAACACTGTCCCTTCTCTCTCTTCCTCTCAGTCTGCTGTTCTCCCTTGTCTGCAGTTATGCAGCACATGTGCACAATTACCTTCACATGCAGTTGGCTTTACAATCACTTTCAAGGAATGAGAATTGGCTATCTGTGTCAGAACATCTTTACTTTTCGTTCGCTTTACCTCTTCCTCCATGGTGAAGGTGAAGAACAGTGTTTGGGTCTGTCTTTCAGTGACATGAAAGTGCATTCACATTTTACAGCTTCAGACACATGGAGAGCTGCAGCTTTTAACACACATTTAGGTAGTATATTTTTAACTTTGTATGTTAGGGTAGAGTTTGCCCAGTTGCATAAAAATCCTGAATGGAATTTGACTCTTGAAGTGTTCCATAAGGTTACGTGTGCTGCAGAGAAAATTTCTTTAAATGTAATCTAAGAGTTTTCCTAAGAGAAACTAATTTTCTGTAAGTAACCCCTTAAAACTGGTGCAGCATAAAGTTCCTTATCTTTGAGATCATTTTTAAAGAACTTACTGTATTATGTTTTTTGTTGTTGTTTTTTTTTTTTTTAGCATTTTTACACCTATTTTGGAAAACTTGGAGTGACTACCAACCTACAAATTGTGAAAAAAATAAAACCCAATCAGTTTTTGTGACCTCCCTGAGTCTGAAAACATGGAGTTTAATGACTGGTTCAGGAATGGGCTCCCCTTATTGTGCAATAAATGGGCCCACCAGTATATCTCAACCCACAAGTTTGAACTGAGGTTAGCCATTTTATGTTTATACATATCTACATAAAATCTTCACATCAACAGAAAACATTAGGGTGGGTTATGATCATTTTGATGACAGCATCCAACTAATGTTGGCAAAAACATGAACCTGAGCTTTGATGAGTGAAAATGCATTTTATATGCTGCTGTGGTCTTTTTTTATTGTATTATTGTTGTGCTATATTGTCTGTGATGCAGTGAGATTGTTTTCATAGACTGGATTTGTATCTCTAAAAACTTGTCTCTGTGAGTTTAGTTCTGGTCTTCAGTGTGTCTTATTCCAGCTTTCTTTTCCACCTTAAATGATGCACCAATGGTGAAAGGTGTGTTTGTGTGTGTGTGCGCTGAAGGCAAGAACACACTCCCTCTTGTGTTCAATTTGCTGTAATCTTGTGCAGTTTTAATGATAAAATTGAAATTGAAATTGAAATTTAAAACTAATACTAAGCATCATGAATTTTACCTTCATTTACCGTGAAACCAGTAACTGGTTCATCTCTATATTTTCTTGTTTTCAGGTATTTTTAAAGCATCATGCAAAATATAGTTATAGCTCAAAATGTTAACACAATGTAACCCTCCAACTTCTTATATGTCATTGCCATGAGCATCTCTTAATATCTGTCACTCGCTTATTTATCTGCAGAGATGTGTAATTACGAGTGATTTGCATTTTGGCCTTTGTTTCCACTATTAATGCATTCCATGCATTACACCTTCCAGTTAATGCACTCACTTAGGCAACATCAAAATCATCCAGCTCTACTCTGGAAATGAGCACTATTAGCCAGTCAGAAGCTTCCTTTTGACTGTGGTTAAAGCGGGTTGGCCCATCTATGACATTTCCTTGGTCAATCTGACAAATCACAGGCAATCACATGGAGTGTGTCGTGACTGCTTAGGCTACTGACATCTGTATTAATCACCATCTGTCATAATGGTCAGAGCAGATAGAATCACCATGCTTTGGCATATCGGTGGAAAACCTCATTGTGTATCTACACAGACAGTGAGGTGATGCATAGGTTTTATTCCACATGTTGTTTTTGGAGGTAATAAGGAAAAGCAAAAAGATGAGCAGAATCATTCAAATTTAATTGATTCTGCACTCACATCTCTTATGGACAACACAGACTATTCAGAGAAAGCACCACTCGGGACACATTAAAGACTGCCCTGTGGTCGAACTCATTGTCTGTGCTTGATTTGTTTCTATATTTGTGCTGTCACTTAGTGATACTCACTTCACTGGTGCTCTTTAATGCTGAGCAAGATTTCTGAGTTCTCTCGAATTCATCTAAAGTCTTTGGTACCCTATACGACTTTTACAGTCACAGCAGATAAGGCCAAGTAAAAAAAAAAATTGGTGATCATCCTTTTTCACCAAAATTTTGAGTCAGGGTGGAGGTGTTTTTTTTTTTTTTTTTTGATTGATGGTAGAAAAGTATTGTGGCAGCTCTTGGGGGTGTCGGCCAATCAGATGGCTGCGTGTCGTACGGTATTTGCATAAAGTTCTCTTGTGTGTTTATGGGGACTATTTTGTAATTATTTGGGGTCTTTAAGAGGAGATTTTTTGTATGTGTAATGATTGTTAGTTGTAGTCTAGTCTCTATGAGTTATTTTAGTGTGTTTTAGTTAAGTTACCGTTAATGTCTTAGTCAATTTAGTTAGTCTGGTCGTACTTTGATGTTGTAAAGCAGTGAGCGTTTGCTACTGCATTTTCCTTTTTACTAAAAGAGCATTTACTAAGTAAGTGTCTCATCCTTTTTCTTTATTCTCTTCTCCGACACTACAGTATGTAGCGGATATTAAAATGATGTTGAAAACTTAAATAAACCATGTTAAACATAGATCATGTTCTTCTTGAGTGATTTACTAATTCAACTGAAGTACGGAACATCTCCCCAGAAGACACGAAAGATGGCAGAAGGACTACAAAAGAAATATCTATAAATGAAAACTATTTAATCTGACAAATGCATCCATCAACAAATTGGTTGTGAGCTCATAAAGCCTCAGAAGATGACAGAACCAGTAAGAAAAAGCCAATAAGAATGGAGTCATTAGGAGATCGATATGAATGCGCATGCAATGGATGCAAAACTCACCATGGAAAACATGGGTAGGGGAAATGGGGTCACCATCATGCTTCCCGTCGCTGTATTCCTGGTAAAATGCATCTAGCACTGGAAGCGCGTATGCAGCAAAATTTCTCGTCAGGGGAAAATCCCCCGCTTGGATTCTAGGGTAGACTAGGGTGTTTGGCGTGTTTTTTTGTGTTTAAAAAAAAAAAAAAAAAAAAGGTCGGGTGCTTTTTAGAGGGTCGGGCGGGGATGATCACCAATTCTTTTCTTTTTTTACTTGGCCTTATAGAAAGACTGGGTATCTCATACTACTATATTGAGTTTTGTTGATTTTTATGGTGGTCCACCACTAGGGCTGCGAATCTTTGGGAATCGAGCAAATCGATCCAGAATCGATTCTTTGGGTCACGAATCAAATTTTTTCTAATTCTTTCAAATACGAACGAAATACGTTACTTTACCGTTGCAATCTCTGCAAATCGCATGAGTCACGTCAAGCCCTTTCTTACCTGGGCCGGGTTTACGGTCAAATCCAAAGTGTTTCCAAATGGTTGCTTTCAAAGACCGCTGCTTGGCTTGCATGCCTGTACGTAGCCCACGCTGCTTCCTTGTTTTGCCTAGCACTACGGTGGCTGAGAAGGCACATCCTCACCCGCAAAAAGAATCGATTTTTTGAAAACGAGAATCGATTCTGAATTGTTCAATGTTAGAAACGTGATTTGAGCTCAAAGCGATTTTTTCCTGCACCCCTGTCCACCACACACTAAAAGACTAAGGATCATACAATACACAGCCTGTTGCTGACCTGAACCAAACATGCCAACAAACATGCCCTTAACCTAGAAGATGCAGATTAAATATGGAAGTACATGATCTTGCTGCTGACTCTAAATTAAAAAAGGTACAAAAAAATGCCAGAGGGAGTTCAGAGGGAGTTATAGGTTTGGAGCACAGCACATATTGGAGGCTACTCTACGTACGAGATGTTGGCTTCCTATACACATTTCCGTTCCACCTTAAATGGTGTCTGAATGTAGCTGCTGCATCATTTTAAACTGGAAGATAAAAAATCCAGAGGTTCATTGTAGGCTTGAACACGTGTCTGTTTTTCTTGATCTACTTCCTGTGTTTACTTTTCGTGCTCAGTTTTTATTGGGTATTGATGAGACCTGTTCAGATAGAGTTGCTGACCAGTTTGATATACTCCAACTGTCTGAAACGTGTTTGGGAGGCCAAATATCTGAGCATGCATCCCTCACACACTAATTTGTTCTCTCTCCAACTGTAAACTCCAACAAACATGTAGATTAGGCCCATCCAACACAGGCTGAGTGTAACCCCAGCTTAGTTTACAGCTTCTATAATGGAGGGATGTGGGGGAGAAACTAATCTTTTACAGTAACTCTAATGCCAGCACAATACAGTAGATTTTAAGGGTGTTTTCACACTAGAGCTTATTTCCTGGTTTAAGTCTGCTTGTTCAGCGAGTTTGGTACATATGGTCAAGTATGAAAGCTGTGTTTGCACCTGAGAGCAGTCCAGAGCACTGATCTCTGGTCCTTCACTACAAAAATTGAAGTGAAGTAAGTCTAAATGTGGGATATTTCTCATTAGGACTTCTAACTAAAAACCTAACCTGTTTTACTCGTTTTAAATCATTGTATTAAGTACAGTTATCTCAAGACAAATGCTTTAAACAAGCAAAATGACCTACCAATATAGTGACATAATTTTACATCATAAAATTCATTAAAATAAGTAACAAATGTGTAGTTACATGTTTAATTATCTTATATTAAATCACTCTCAAAATGAGATACATAAGATATTCAAACTAGAGCTAAGATGACTTCATTAGCTAAGATTTGCAGTTTTCCGAAGTCTCTGGTCTGGCGTTCACTTCCAATGAACTCTGATGTGGTCTACTACAGGTGTGGAAGATCTCCATCTGCTGCATGTGGGGTTGTCTGATTGTTCATGTCTGATTGTTCTCCATATATAATAATATAACACACTTATACCAAATATGTACGCGGGACAAATGTGAAAACACGCTGGATTGTTCTTTATTCTCTCTTAATAATGATGGTTCAGTGCTTTTGAATGTATTATATATGTAAAGATAGTTAAAAATAAAGCTGATATACTGATTTTACTGTAAGTAAGGACTGGTTCTAGGCACCTGATGCTCTGACAGTGGGTGGAGAAGTTGCAGGCTTTAAAAATCAATGGGTGGCATGTAGGGGTGCAGGAAAAAATCGCTTCGAGCTCGAATCGCGTTTCTAACATTGAACAATTCAGAATTCAGCAAAACAAGGAAGCAGCGTGGGCTATGTACAGGCATGCAAGCCAAGCCGCGGTGTTTGAAAGCAACCATTTGGAAACACTTTGGATTTTACCGTCAACCCAGCCCGGGTAAGAAAGGGTTTGACATGACTCATGCGATTTGCAGAGATCGCAACGGTAAAGTAAAGTATTCCGTTTGGATTTGAAAGAATTGGGAAAAAATCAATTCATGACCCCAAGAATCCCAAAGATTCCCAAAGATTCGCAGCCCTAGTGGCATGTTTTGTCAGTGAAAATTCAGGTGGCTGGGGAGGGGGTGTCTCCAGGTGAATGAATGTTAGTCCAGGAGAGATAGTCTGTTTGGGAATGAAACTTCCCCTGGCAAATGAATGTTGGGCTGGGGAGGTCGGGGAATGCTTGCTTTGTGCTTTGTGCCGATCAATGTGTGTGTTTACATGCACTTCATAATCCAATAACTGCAGGAAATCAGATTTTGTCAATAATCTGATCAACATGTTGGATCCACTTAGGAATCCAATTACTGAGTTAAAACCCAGCTCTCTTGATCAGATTTCTAGATCTTACTGTAGTCTAAGAGATTGCAGCATGCCGTTTACATCATCGCTTGAATAATCAGGTAACTGCAGAAATCTGATTATAATTGTGTAATTAAATGCATGTTAAAGCACTCATTGACTAAAGGCAGGATTAAATGAGTAGAAGGGTGCATAGACAGTCTGCACTGTGGTTTAGCCAAGAATTCTGCAGCATTCAAAGTCACCAAAGTCTGTTTGCTCTGGAAATCCTTTTAACATGATCCTTTTAGCACTTTTCATGTTCTACTGTATTCACTTCAGTTCATCAGAAAATACCAGTTATATTGTTTGAACATCTGACAACAAGCTTGTGCAAAGATCGCACATTTTACACATCTTAGAAAAGAAGATGTAGACTTTAGGACAGTATTAAGAAACGAAAGGCCTCCTTATCTTAACTTTGGAGATCAGCATGCCTTACATTATTTCAGCTACAGAGAGAGTTGGGCTGTGATCACATTCTAAGGCTCACTGAACTTGATCTTTTTTAGATTTAAACTCTTTAGATTTGGGCTGATTAAAACACACAGAAATGTGGCTAGATTAAATTTAAAGAAAGAAACTGAGACGAGAAGCAGAAAGTGATTCCTGTCCTCCCCGGTTACCCTGTAGTGGTTTAAGTGCACTCTCATTTTACATATTATGTAAGGCATATGTTTTTCCTTGGCAGGATGTACACATATACACACACTCTGAGACTCACAAAATAAACTTAGCCCCAAGTGGTTCTTCATACCACACAGCTGAGATTCTCTGTGTGTGTGTGTGTGTGTGTGTGTGTGTGTGTGTGAGGCGTACTGCAGTTTCATATATTGTTTTTATGGTTTTATTTTTAGGCACCATGTTGGTTTTTAGTATTATTGTGCGTGATAGTTTTAAGAAGCCTCGAAGCTAAACTATGGATCTTTCATGAAAACAAAGTTACAGTGGTAACCCTGCTTATGAGTTTAATCCGTGCAGGAGAAGATCTCGTTAGCTGGTTTGCTCGTTAGCTGGATGCATTTTCCCCATAAGAATACATGTAAAACTGATTAATCCGTGTCAGCCGGCCAATATACAGTATACTTTAATATGCTAAATAATGTGTTTATATGGGTTTTTAAAACATAAACGAGACGACGACGGCGCTCGTGTAGGCTGCCGGCTAAGGAGGACAGGAGGACGGGCGTACGTGTATGGCATGGTTACACTTATCATATGAAAAGTAAAAGTAAAATGTATCTAACTTTCTTGTTCACTGCCTTTTGTTGTCTTTGCGTCTTTCTTTGCGTTAAAATAGATTTGAAGACAATCTTTCCCTAATCATATTGATGTGTATATGGCAATCAAGCCTGGTTCAAAGAGCACAAAATTGTATGAATAATTGTTTTAATATGTGACTCGTATGTCAACATCGCCGCCATATTGAAAGTGGCAAAAGCGATCAAAAATAACATGAAAGAGATGCTGCACTCTGGTGCTGCGTGGAGTTTTTCAAACCATTTTACAGTCAAAACAGGATCACATGGTATTACCTTTCACAGGTAAGACTGACGAATTGTTTTTGATTGTATTTGGCCATTCTAACATTTTAAAAACAAAATAATTTTTTTGTGCCTAAAAGTTTCCCAGTGTATATTAGTGCACATCTGAATGTGTGAATGAACGCACTAGCTTAAATAACTTTGTAGAAAGGCGATTTATGAAGCTCAGTCCATTCACTTGTATTAGTTCACAGCACAGCTTTGCCTCCTCCAATATGGCGGACACACAGTTACGTTACATCAGCGGGCCAACCCAGTCAATGAGGTGTCTAGGTATTAATGTCTATGGACTGCCTTCCTGTGGAAGGATGAACGCCAGCAGAGAAGTTTTCATTTTTATGTTAATTCAAACACTCTTTGCGTGTTTGTTTTTACAAGTTCAGCTTCTCCAATACGTGGAGGAGCAAAGGAGAAGGAGCGTTTCTATCATGTTTGTTTTGAAGGATTCTGATTGGCCGACATGGGCGTTAGCTTTGTGTTACACTGCCATCTATGCGCTTGGCGTCTTTATGACAACACTCTACGGCGTATTTATGCGGATTCATGTGGATGAAAACGTTTCTTAAAACGATCTCGTGTGTATGATATTATTTTTGAAAACGATGTAGGGGAGATATTCGTTTTTATAAATACCCGGCTACGTGTGGACTAGGCCTAAGACTTTTAGTGACTGTTTGCAACAAATAATCCCCTCCTACAACTCCTACAACTGCCAGCTGAATTGATCAATGGTTGATGCTGGAAAATGCTTACACCTTTGTTTGTAGAGATGTGTAGGTGTTTTGTTCATATTAAAAGTATTAATATTGTGTAAAAAACTTAAATAATTTATTAGACAAACTGTGTTACACTGTGACCTGCTGTTCCCAGCTGCTCTTTATGACATGACCATGAGCAGACCTGTGAGGCACACTCAGAACTTACAACCTTTCATCTGCAGTTCATCAGACTGTGTGTGTGTATGTGTGTGTGTGTGTGCATGTGTAAGACAGTAAGAGAATGTTAATAAGTGTCTGTGTTTTTGATTTTTTTGTCAGTTCAGCCTATTGAGAGTCTATAAAAATGTTTGTCTTTTTTCCTCTCTGAATACCGAACTGTGGTGTGAATAATGCTGTTGCTGTGGAAACAGAAGATTTCCCCTTGGCTGTTTGGAGGGTTCGAGGCACCCTTCCGCCCCCTACTTCCCACCCACGGATGCATATCTCTGTGTGTGTGTGTGTGTGTGTGTGTGTGTGTGTGTGTGTGTGTGTGTGTGTGTGTGTGAAAAGAGAGAGAGATTGAGAGAGATTGTCCTCCTCACCTCTCAGTGCTCAGAGATGGATTACTCATTTACTGTACATTCTTCAGAAGTCTGTTGTGTAACACCAGTGACAAACGCTGGATAGTCTATACCTTTCTCGGATTTCATATTCCATATGTGTCAGAAAAGCCCTTTTCAGATTGGATTAGTTTATCAGGGGGACGTCTGTTTTTTAACATTTTACACATCTCCTCAGTGTTGAAACTCCTACATCCAGACATCATTAAACTGTTTGTCTGCATCACATGATCATATGATTACAGTTCATTTGTATCCAGTGTTGGGAATAACGGCATTAAAAATAATGGCGTTAGGTAACGATGTCATTTTGTCAGTAACGGGATAAAATAATTAATTACTTTTCCTGTCGTTATAA
>BRDA01045095.1:0-12171 GCA_036984385.1 Crenuchus spilurus
TGACACTGTGGACTCATATATGTTTGCTTGCCACCGTCCATCACTCTTTAAGAACATTTCACTTTGAGTTGTCTTCATGGTATTGTTTCGGGGGGGGGTTAATCTTAGTTAGGGGTTTGTTATTGGGGTTTTCTCTTGTACACTGTTTTTTTGCTTTTGTTTGTATTACTGTTCTAGTTTGTTTTCTTCTCGGGGGTTTTTCTGTGTTCAGGCTCATTTTGTTTCTGTATGTATTTTGTCTAGTTACTTGAGTTCTGGTTATGTCTCATGTTCATTGTTCTTTGGTTTTGAGTATTGTGCCTTGTTTTGGTTTTGCATGTAGGTTTCCGCCTCGGGGTCGAGTCGGTCTTGAGGCGGGGTACTGTCATGATCTGTCCTAGTCTTTGTGTATATGTCACTGGCCCTTTAAGTTTTGGTCCTGTTTAGCTCCGCCCCTGATTGTTTCCACCTGATGTTTATTTCCTGTTGTGTATATATTCCCTTTGGGTTCCTGTCCTAGTTGCGAGTTGTCTGTTCTTTGTCAGTAGTTTTGGTTGTGTATCTCTCTGAGTCTGCATATGTAACATTAGCACTTTGGTATTAAAACTTTATTTCATTTATAATCCTGCGACTGTGTACTCATTCCAACCTGAACGTGACATTTATGACTCGATCATTCTACATCACCCACAGCCTTTTCTTTTTCATGGCTTTTTCTTGAGCAGAAAACTCACAAATAGCATTGCAATGATTACACTGTTATCCACCATGTTTGTTTACATCTAGTTTGTGAGAAACTCCCACTGGCTCTCGCAATAGAGCAGTTCATGAGAAACTCATGTGAGGTTTTGAGGCTCAGAGCTGTTGATCAGGTGTGTTACTGGTAAAGTGTGTGGTGTTTCAGTTCAGGACAGATGGTGTAGTTTCCAACATGGTTTAGGATTTTTTCAATCCTGTAGGGTGAACGAGACTTAAGGCCACATGGTGGTTCACAGCACTCCTTAGACCTTCACTAGTATTTATCATTGAGTACTATGCATTAATTCATTAATATATTATAAGCTAACCAGATAAAATGGTCACCTTATGTGTGCTGGTTGTAACTTCAGGCTACTGCAGGTGGTATTGCACAAGGATGACCAGGCTAGAAATATAACACTTGGTTATGTTTACAGCAGCATTTAACTCCCCCGCCAGACAAATCTGACCACTTAACCCTGTTCTTAACTCTTATCAACACAGTAAAACAAAGTGCTAGAGATGTTCAGCTTCATAGCCTGAGAGAGATTCTGAGTAGTAGTTAGAGACTTTGTCTCGTGACCAGAAGGTCACTGGTTCGATCTCTGGGCAGGTCATGGCTTAAGTGCCCTTGAGCAAGGCACCTTACCACCCCCCTCATGGGCACCCTTGATAGGGCTGCCCACTGCTTTGGGCACATTTTCACAGCCTAGTGTATTCACTAGTGTTTGTGTTTCACTGCATGGATGAGTTAAATGTGGAGGTCAAATTCTGCTGTGTACAACCACATTGACAAAGTTGAATCTAAATGAATCTAATGTTTCTACCACAAAACATGTACAAATGTGTTTTCTAACAATAAGCCATGAATGACAATCATTCCACTCTTCCTAAAACTCTGGCAATATAATGCTGTACTGTACAGTGTGGCCAGATCTGATTTAAAGAGAGACATCAGAGAAGGCAAGGCAGCCTCACTGGCAGAGCAGATTAATCATTTCTTATGGCTGCCATGATGGGAAAACAACAGGAACTTCCATGCCCACTGCTCCAGTCCCAGTGACCAATGGCCAGACATTCTACAGTCTGCTGACGTTACACATACTTTTCAAAGTGTCAACATTACAATTGACCCAGGTAGAGTTTTATACAGGTTCTCAGAGATTGTGTGGCTGAGTTTGATGGTTTGTTCAAACTTATCCCATAATAGTGCACTCTCACCACATGCCTTAAATCATCCCAAATTCTCCCAGTCCCATAGCAGACAGTAATAAACTATGTCAACAACTACTGTCCAGTAGCTTTAACATCAAAAATCATAAAATCTTTGGAAATACTGATTTTAAACAATGTCAAGACTACTCATCAATGCTACTCTGCCACTCACCCTATATATACACCAGTATGTTTGCAGAAAAAAACAAATCAAATGAGGGGTCCCCCTGCCAGGGGGCATAGGGCCCTCACACGTAGTTGTAACCGGTGCAAGTCGTACCTGTTGAAAATCATACCCAGGTCAAAACCAAGAAACTGGTGAAAGTTGGGTGTCTGTCCAGGTGAAGAAAATGTTTCTTCCAAATTTACTGAGCATTGGGTGAGAACAATGCCAGTAATTTATTTGACAAGCCAAACAGGGGGTGCTGTAGAGTTTGCTAACTCTACATGAGAAAATTGACAAAACATTTTTAAAACTGTGTCTAGATACGTAATCTGTGTAGTGCACTCATGCATGTGAAAAGAAATACCGAAAGAGCACCTCCTAAGGTTACACATTTCATCCTGTTACTCGTCTGAGTTCTTGAAATATGGTACATTCACTAAGGCCTTAAAACACTTTAAATATTTTCACAGCGTTTGGAAAGCTTGGTGATAATCAACGGTCCTATTTACATTTAATGTTCACTTTGATAATAATACGCACTTGTTATATTCTGTAGTAGCACAACTAACTCTGATCTCTCTCTCTCTCACACACACACACACACAGATATATATATGTGTGTGTGTGTGTGTGTGTGTGTGTGTATGTGTGTGTACACACGTGAGTGAAAGAAAGAGTGTTACGTGTAAACATCTAGGTTAAAGGGGGACAGTAACATATAGGTGTGTGTGGGGGATAATAATACAACAACCGACACGTGTTTCACCAAAGACAATGATTATTTTACTAAGTTGATGTTTTTAACACATATACAGACATATACACAAGTAGACAATACACAAGTATTCAATACAGTAGGGATACGGGCAACTACTAAGGGAATGAGCAGTGCTAAAGCAAAGAAAGGAACATAAAGGAACTAACCTACCTGTCAGGAAAACTAACCTAACCAAAATACATAGGTAGCACCAGCTCCTATCCTAGTGTGTCTAACATAATACTTCCTACGTGGTGTAGTGTAAGGGATCCCATGCTATCTACCCAAAGTAGTGCCCATAATGGAGAAATGTGTGTTAGGACACAAAGCCAGAACATATAACACACAAACTCAACAAAATAAACAATACCATCATAAACAATGGGACATAAACCTACACAATGTATGACACACAGCTAAAACAATTGCACAGCTCATAAGAAATAAACATAACTCTCTGCTCTGTCCCTCAGTCTCTCATATATACACACACAGTGTGTCAGCCTGCTTCACTTCTCTCTCACTCACTCACTCACTCACTCACTCACTCACTCACTCACTCACTCACTCACTCAAGTCTGAGCTTCTCGCTAGCCTCTTCCCCTTCTCCTACTCTGCCTCCTTTTAAAAGGAAAAGACCGCCCCTTCTGGCCACTGATTGGTCCACAGTGAACCAGTTGAAACACCAATCAGAAGAGAAGGGTGAAGACTCACAACTGACAGGCACGAAAAGAGCACACACACATAAACAGATGTGCAGGGCACATAACAGAGAGAGATATGTATGTGTGTCTGTTTATGTGTGTGTGTGTGTGTGTGTGTGTGTGTGTGCGTGAGAGAGAGAGAGAGAGAGAGAGAGATCAGAGTTAGTTGTGTTACTACAGAATACAACAAATGTTTTACAGATGTACACAATATAAACATTAAATGTAAATAAGAGCATTGATTATCACCAAGCTTTCCAAATGCTGTAAAAATATTTAAAACTGCATCTAGAAATGTAATCTGCGTAGTGCCCTCATGAATGTGAACAGAAATACCAAAAGAGTGCCTCCTAAGATTAAAAATTTAAACCTTTTACTCATCTGAAACAAGTATACGGTTCATCCCTACTTTAGAGCATTGCAGAAATGTCAAATATGCATTGACATCATAGGTGGCGTTATAAAGCAGGCAAAACACATATTTAAATAATGACCATTTCAGATCAAAGAACATCCTAAGACAAGCAGGCCTGTGAAATTTTGTGTTTTGGAACATCATATCCCCACGGAAACACCGCGAGAAAATTTATAAATCACAAAGTGAGATCATTTTCAGTGAACCTTGTTCTGTTTGATGAGGGCAATAACTGTATCAAATTTGGTGCATATTGGACAAACTTTGTCCCAGCCATTGCTCATGATAGGGGGCCCTATAGAGCTTGTAGCCACACTTTATTCATTCGCAATTTATTATCACATATGACTGTAGTTTATTTCTGCCAAATATGAAGTAAAACGGACAAACTTCCTAGGAGGAGTTCGACAAAGTTTGCAAAAAATGTGTGAAAAATGCACAAACTTCAAAATGGCCAACTTACTGTTGAGCGGAGTCACTTATACCAATTCTTAAAATGTGTGCAATGACGTCTACTCCATTGCTACCAAGTTTAATGAATTTCCAAGCAACTGTGCTCTGACCATGTTGATGTTTGTATTTGGCTAGTGTTGCGCGTTCATTAAGTTACAGCTATCGACTATTGCTTCGCAATTTATCATCAAGAGTGTCGGGAGATTATCCAGAGCCAATATCGGTGTAATCGGATGAAGACTCTAGGAGGAGTTCAAATGAGTTTGTGAAAAATGTGTGAAAATTTGACATTCAAATATGGCCGACTAATAAACCCTATTGGAATTTTGTGCGGCATCATAAGATCTATGCTTTTTTTTCAAAATGTAAAAAAATTTGGACGAAGTTTGCAGAAGCTATAGTTAATTTTATATATTAACGATACAGGGGGCGCTGTAGAGCCCACTAGCTACACAAGAATTCCAGAAATGCTAAATATGCATTTGAATTCTAGGGGGTGCTATAGAGCCAATAAAAGAAAAATGTATGAAATTCCAACTATACATCAAAGACGAAAATCAAAATCTACGCAAGCCTGTAAAATTTTACGCATTTACGATCATCACATCCCCCCCGAAATGCCAAGAGAAAATTTTTAAATTTTGAGTTCCCGTCAAAATGGCCAACTTCCTGTTGGGCGGAGTCAGAAAATTTCAAGTGATTCTTAAACAATATGATGAGATCAATGATCACACCAAATTTGGTGCATGTAGGACAAACTTCATCCCGGCCACTACCTACATTTGGGGGCGCTATAGAGCTCATGGACCACGCCCATGCCCTATTTCTATGGAAGTTTTTTATTTTTACCAAGTTCTGTGAATATCCAAAATGTCATGAGTTTTCATGCATGACAAATGCCTTAAAAATGTGGTCGTTGTCGGGAAAATAAAATAAAATTTAATTAAATTAAAACTAATAAAAAAAACAACAACAATAATAATAATAATAATAATAATAATAATAATAATAATAATAATAATAATAATAAACACTCCGAAAACAATAGGGTTCTGCGCCTCTGGTGCTCGGGCCCTAATGATGATGCTATTGCTACTACCCTCCACATAAAACAAGGGGCAAGAGATGCATGGCTGCTTTTTGTGGATTACAACTTTGCATTCATTAACATAATCTTAAACTGGTCTCCAAGCTGTCCAGTGTAGGCTTTGGGAACATCTGCCTTTGGATAAATGACTTTCCTACCGGCCACAGTTAGTCAGGAGAGGCCCATTTGACTTTGAAAAAAGGCTGGTTGGGTTAATTATTGTTTGTCTGTGGTGTGTTTCTTTGTAATCTGTTGTGTTTGGCTTAGATTACAAATGTTTAGGATTTTTAAGCGATGTTCTTAAATGAACTTCTATTTTGAGGATATTTGACAATGGAAAGATTCATAATGTATTTTTTTACCACTAGGGGTAGCCAAGCTTTTGGATTTTTTGGCTGAAAGTTTGACTATGATGTTGCGTAAACATGCCACTGTGGTTTGTTTATCACATAAACCCTTTTAAGTTTAAAAGACTGTTATATGAGTTCTGCCTACACCTTGGTCAGTATATCAGCTTAATGTGGGGAGTTAATATCTCATCTGTTTTGATACTAGTAAGCACAATAATTCACCTAAACCACCACAAAAAAAGATGACGCAGTAAGAGCGGAGGCTTGAATCAGAAAAAAAAAAATCTTTAATAAGTTTAGTTATCTTTCTAAAGTGCTTCTAGTTAATGTTCAATCTCTGAGGAGCAAAGTGAAAGAATAACAAACAAATGTAAATTTTATGCATGAACACAGAAATTGATAGCATTGTAGTATTGATGATAACTGTTTGATGACTTTGGAACTCCTTTATATTTAGACTGTGACAAGCTGAAGACTGTCAGAGCTTGTGGGGGTAGTGTATGCATTTACATTAACTAAAGCTAGTGTAAAAGAAAGACTCATTGAGCCCAATATTAACTCCGCCCTTTTTATCACCTGAGAGAATTTCATCAGTTACCTTTCATCATTGTGTATCTTCACCGTAAAACTAAATGGACATGTTGCTTCTGATTATATTGTTAAGACAGATTAAAGAATCCTAAGTTGGAGACTTGGACCAGTGCTTATGGGAAAAAGACTTAAGAAGGATCAACAATGTATTGCATGTCATTCAGGCTTTAGCACAATGTTAAATGTGCTAAGGTTCTGTGTTTAATGGTTATAAATCTATTACGTTGCCCCTCTTGGCTCTGGGGAACTGACCTGTTGGCAGAGTTTCATAAACTGTTTGTTAAGAGAAGAAAGAAGGTTAAGGACTTGAAATTGCAAATAACACACTCTCAGAAGGTGGTTCTAATGTAGTTCTTAAACTGTATATAATCTTAGTGATGATATGTTGCTTTTTGTGTAGATTGTAATATTCATCCCTCTAAAGACTTGTATTATGAAAGATTATAAAACTCTCATACAGCAGATGAAAATAATATTATATACAGGTGCTCAACAAGAGAGAAAAGATGTAAAAAAATATAGGTTGCAAAAATAAACAAGCATACATTTACACAAGGGGATCTTCTGTTGGCTTTGTTGTGGAATTAAAAACATGGCTTCAGGCAACTCACCTGGAATACCTATCAGAACGGTTTTGGTGGAATGAATGTAGTGTCTGTAATGCCTAACATGAACTGCCCGTGAGGGATAAATAACATGAATTCAATTAAATTCAATTAAATGTATATGACCTGACTTGATTCAGTTCAATCCAAACACTCTTCCACCTTAACACTCAGCATAAGGCTGTGTACAGACCCCTCATCTTACTTTCCATATACGTATGATTGCATACCAATAACATTTGCTGATGACACCACAGAAGTGAGGATGTTCACTGAGGGCGATGAATCAGTTTACAATGAGGATACACAAAGGCTAAAAGGTTTTGGGCAGTCATATTTCTGGAGCACTTACCACAGCTCCATTGAGAGTGTTTTTACAAATAAGGTCCCAGTGTGTTATGTTATTATTATTATTAATTAATTATTATGTTACACTTATATAGCACCTTTCTTGGTACCCAAGGATGCTTTACAATCAACACACTCCATTTACACACACTCAACCACACACATCGGCGAGAAGCAGCAGCCAGTCGTGCACAGCGTACTCTCAACCGGAAGCAACCGTCCACCTGGAGGACTGCATCGAGCACTTGGGGGATCACCCAGGATAGAATGCCAACCATATCTGGGCATACATACATACATACATACACATTCATACACACCAGGGTAATTTTAGAGTAGTTTGTTCACCTGACCTCCATGTTTTTGGACTGGGAGGAAACCGGAGTCCCCAGAGGAAACCCACACAGAAACGGGGAGAACATGGAAACTCCACCCAGATGAGGACTCAAACCCAAGACATAAACACTGAGAGGCAAACATACTAACCACTAAGCCACCATGCTGCCATGTTAACAGTTCTGCAGCTGAGAAGAAGGCTTTACATCAGTTATCAATATAGCCCAGAAGATCTCAAACATGCTGCCTGGCCTTGGAGGACATCTACAACACCGGCTGAGTTAGGAAATCACCAAACATAAAGGCTTCACATCACCCTGCACACACTTTGTATATATAATTTATTTGTAGGAGCTCCACTGTGGTTTTTTATGGCCATGCTGTTTGTGGTTCAGAGGCACTGGACGAGCTGCCCCATTTCACAAATGAGCTGCAATAATACAGGATCTAAACATACACTAAAACTCAAGCTTTGTCAACGTGAAGAGACTCCCCATTGCTTTATACAAATTGGCCATTTGTGCTGAGTAAAGGGTAGCGGTCAAAATGTTGGGCATGACAGTAAGAACAGTTAACTGCTGTGTATAAGCTGTATGTCCAGCAAGAAGCATGAAACTAATGAAGCAGGACATCATATTACCAGACTTACAGCTTGCTCTGTCATTGTTTAGAGAAAAAAAAAACATTTTCCATCACCATTTTTTACATTTCAGCTTTAGTGATTTAATAATATATTTAGTGATTTCAGCCACTGTGTTCTAGTGTACAACTCTGTTTGTGTGCTGTTTGAGACTTTTCTCATTCAGATTTTTCTGCAAAAGCCAATGGATAGAAAAGCCACTACTGTTTACTGTTTTCTTTCACTCAAATCAGTTTAATTTTGTCAGCAATATTTTGACAATGTAGGGCGTGGTGGTCAGGGATCTGATCTTGTGACTGGAAGGTTGTCGGTTTGATCCCCCGGAGAGTTCATGACTGACATGCCTTTAGCAAGACACCTAACCCCCAACTTTAAGTCACTCTGCATAAGAGCATCTGCTAAATGTTTACATACATACATACACATTATACTTATATAATGTATGCATGTAAATGTTTCACATGTAAATGTACATATAATGGTCTGGAATTGACTGTGTTGTTTGTAAGTAGGCCTGGGCGATAAACCGAAAATTTATGGATACCAAAATTTATGACAATAATCGACATCATTTTGCCCATGTCAGTATTTTTGGTGTCTTAAAAAAATGAAAAGAAAAGTTGTTTTGTCTTTTTGGCGACTATGTTGATGTTGCTTTAAGACGCTGCTCTCTGTACTGTCTGTAGGGCAGCCAGTAGTCACGTGACTACAGGCTGCCCTATCAGTGCGGGCCCTACGGAGAATGGTCTGACTGCAGAGCAGCAGAGCCACGGATTTACGTCAGCAGTTTTACGCCAGTGGCAGCGCATACGCGGTAAACACATGTAAACTGCGAATGTTAAAGGAGGTTTGCAACGGTTATACATGTTGCAATGCATATTTCCATACAAGAAGGAAGATAGAGCATTATAAGCCAACATCAGCCAGTAAACTTGGGAGTCATCTCAAACTACATTTTAACCGAGCTGTCCAACATGAAGGTAAGTCAGTTAACACAACAATAACAGTCTTTTGACACAACAGTACAACATAGGTTGTACAATAAGTCGCACAATATCTAACATATAATAGTTATCTACAATGTCGAACATGTCATAGCTGTATATAATTATATAAATATCAGACTAATAATATAAATATCAGACTAATTATATAAATATCAGACTAGTTATATAAATATCAGACTAATTATATAAATATCAGACTTTGTAAACTGCACGTATGATTAGGCCTCAAATTACAACTTTTAAAACAGTATACTCAACAAGGTTTATATACATTGTTGTCATTTAAGGCTTAATCATATTTATATAATTATATACATCGTTAGAAATTGTACAATTTATGTTGTACTGTTGTGTCATAAGCCGGTTACTGTCATTACTAAGCCTTTCAGAGACCTACAATTATTTTTAGGCCCCACACTTTATAGAATTTATTTTCACATGTTTCAGGATACACTATTCACCGATGTGGCTTAGGGTGCAGAACACAACTCCATTACCACTGCATATACTGTCAGTCAATGGTGCTGCGTAAAGAAGACTTTGAAAACCATTTGATTGTGTGTAAGACAAACAATCAACCACAACACCTCTCTCAAAGCCATGTTCTACAAATCCCAAGCTGTGCCACCTAGTGCTGAGCCATGCACACCCAGTACCAAGCCGTGCCCACCCAGTGTAAAGCTGCATGCGCCCAGTGCAGATCTGTGCCTACCCAGTGTAAAGTCCAGTACCAACCAGTTCCCACCCAGTGCAGAGCTGTGTCCACCCAGTGCAAAGCCATGTCCACTCAGGGCAGAAGACAACCTGGGAATTCATGCACTCAAAAGAAGAGTTCGCGTGAGATCTGTTGTCCGGGAAAAATGTCCTATGTGCAAAGTTCTTATGAACAGATGCAACATCAGAAAGCATATTGACCGTTAAACATACAAACCAGGAGCTTTTCGATTGTAAATTCTAAATACCACCTCAGGAGTGAGTGTATTGATGAGGTTACATGGTGTCTTTTCTGTCCAAAGTGCCCAAAATTTTCTTCATTTATTTATGGTTTAAAGTGAATTAAAGTGATAATAAAAAGAGAATTGTACCATCAATATAACTGGCTGTGAAGTATTTATGTTGGCCTAACATATTCTTTATTTTTGGGGTATGTGTGTATTAATATTATCGTCCATTTATCATTATCGAGGTGAACTGCTCAATATATCGCAATATTGATTTTAGGCCATATCGTCCCAGCCCTACTTGTAAGTAAAATCAAAAGCAGACAATTTTTGGCTAAATTGAGCAATGAAACCTTTTTGATGTCAGCAAGTCATGGCTAGCTCATCACAGCCTCATCATCACAATTCAAAGCTACAGAACATGTAGATACAGAACACAATTCTCCAAACTTAACCACAGGCAGAGTTGTGCAACAGGAGAAAAGAGGAAAATAACAGTTGTGATCTCTCAATAAGAAATGGGAATGGGGAGACATTGCAAAGCTCAGTGAGGCTGTTAGTAGATGGGAAACAGGCATAAGCCATTAACTCCTTTAGGTCATATGTGAAGAAGAGAAAGAGAAAGTGTGTGTGTGTGTGTGTGTGAGAGAGAGAGAGAGAGAGAGAGAGAGAGAGAGAGAGAGTAGGGCAGTCTACAGAGCATTGCGAGGTAGTTATGAAACCTCACAAATAATGCTTCATATTTTTATACAAAAGACATTGCTGTGTGTGTGTGTGTGTGTGTGTGTGTGCACTCTCTTGGTTTTTTGTGTCTTTAAAGTAATGACACAGCTGTCAGTGCTGCTCATAGAAAGGCTGGACACGTGGTCTGTAATAAATATCTTCACTTCAGCTCCCATTCATTTACAGTCAGTCAGTCCAGTGGAGTGGAAGTGTGTGGGAGCTAAAAAGTGTGCTGTAGAATGGACTGTAAGGACTAATAATAATAATAATAATAATAATAATAATAATAATAATATATAATTAGATTAAAGTATTATTTTTATCAGACTATTTACAAGCACTTTTATGTTATTAAAAATTATTAAAAATCAATTTAAAAACATTATAACATTAAAGCTGATACTAAAAGCTTTTGTTATTGTGCAATTCCTAACATGCACTCTAGTTCACTTGTCATTCCTTGAATTGCTCAATGGATAAGCTAATATTTAGTTTCCTAACTGAGCACAAAAAGTTAAAACAAAAACCACAGCCAAGTGTGCACAGAGTATGAGTGTCAATGCAGGACATCTGCCATGCTTCCCTGTAAGGACTACACTGATAAACACTGCAATCCACTTACTGACTCTGAATATATAGGACTTTTCTGAGCAGACTGATTTTAATTGTTATCACTAAATAAGAAAACCTTACTGCAGAAAGCCACTTTGTATAATTATATTTATATATCACCATTACTAAACTATTTAAATTAGGTGCCATTAAAGCCTCCCATACACCTAACGACTTTGAAAAGATTCTGAAAAGATTTTTAACAGACTAAAGTCTGACACCATCTCACATCTACAGACTTTTTAATCACAGTCTAGACGCAGGCTTAAGATTTTGGAAAGACTGTGGATCTTGCAGGGTCACTAATTTAAAGATTGCAACTAGATTGTTTTGAGATTATTTCCCATCTGCTTTTGTTTTACATAGAATTAATGCAATAAAGAGTATAATTATTGCAAAATGTGTATATATTAAAGCTTTCGTTGTATCAAAAATAACGCACAATAAAACAAAGTAGTGCAAAATCTAAATATAGTAACATGCATTACAAATGCAGTGCTATCA
>BRDA01045097.1:620-18090 GCA_036984385.1 Crenuchus spilurus
CCCCTTGTCAACCCCCAATCCACGGAACTAGTTCCCATGAAGTCAGTACTGGACGGACCCCTAGTTTGGTCACTGGCAGACCAGTGTTCTGGTCTAGGGATTGTCCGGTGTATAGTCCGGTACCGACTATATATGTCACTCATTTTATTCATAAACTTGTGGGACACTTAAACGTTCAAAAGGGTGAATCTTTAGTACCTCCCCAGACTTTAAAAGTAGAATCCACGTACAGGTGACACTCTCTGTATTAGATTTTCTTTTTTAGGTCTTTAGTGTTACATACTAAAAAATTATTAAATAAACACACAATGACGACGTTCATTAAACTTTCATAAACCTCACTGTATATATCAGCCATGGCCTGATATGTGGCCTGTTAGGGATCTGGTCTTGTGACCAGACGGTCACTGGTTTGATCCCCAGGCAGGTCATGACTGAAGTACCCTTGATCAAGGCACCTAACCCCCAACTGTTCCCCAGGCACCCTGGATAGGCCTGCTTTTTCTCATAGCCTAGTGGGTTCACTAGTGTTTTTTGCTGCATGGATGGGAGGTCAAATTCCATTGTGTACAATCATATTGGGAAAAAGCTGAGTCTAATCTAATCTAATATGGGAATGTGGGAATAACCATGATTGGCTCAGACAGTTTGCTAAATGGTGATCCCTGACACTTTCCTTGTTGCTCTTCTGTTCTTCATAGAGGTTAACTGGTCCACTGTGGTGTGTTGATTTTTCTGTACCACCCGCTGGAGTTGTTGTTCATCTCTGGCATTAATGGCCCATGGGGCACCACTGTTATGTTGTTGGGAGACACTAAATTTACAAGACATCCATTTTCAGTACACCAGCTCTAGAACATCCCACAAAGATGCTTCACTTAGTACCAGTATATATATATATATATATATATATATATATATATATATATATATAATCAGCACATGAATTAAGTATTGAGCATGTCACCAATTTTCTTAGTAAATATATTTCTAAAGGTGCTGTTGAAATGAAATTCTCACCAGATGTCGGTAATAACCCATCCAAGTCACACTTACAAAGAAATCCATACATGTCCAAAAATGATGTGTAATAATGAAAAATGACACAGGGAAAAAGTATTGAGCATATGAAGAAAGGGAGGTGTAAAAAGCCATGGAAAGTCATGACACCAGCTGAAATCTATCAGTAATTAGAAAGCAATCCTGCCACTTAGTGCAAATTAATATCAGCTGGTTCAGTCCCAACTGGTGGCCTATAAAAAGGTGTCTCATTACCAAGGTGTCACACAAGAAACATCTCATGATGGGAAAAACCAGTGAACTCTCTCAAGACCTTCACAACCTTATTGTTGCAAAACATAATGATGCCATTGGTTACAGAAGCATTTCTAAACTACTGAAGGTTCCAATGAGCAGTGTTGGGGCCATAATCCGGAAGTGGAAAGAAAATCATTTCACCATAAACCAGATGCTCCTCACAAGATTTCAGACAGAGGAGTGAAAATAATTTTCAGGAGAGAGAGAGAGATTCTGTGTTATGATTTATTATCACAAAAAACAATGCAATCATATAGTTTATCTCCAGAAATATAGTTTGCTTACTGATCATCCAGTCTTATCTAGAACCTTCCGGCACCACAGCTAGTTCCACATGGTGTGCACATCCACAGACATCCAAATAAACAGTGATAAAATACAAGCATTCAGTAGTTAAACATCTTTTTCCAGTTTATATAACTGGATTTTATCAGGGGGTTTATTTAGTACATCAGAAACATGGAAATGAGAAACTACTTTACTATTTCTCATTTTCCAATAATTAGGCATTGCTATCTTATTAAATAATAATCTCTCATGAATTTCTCATGAAAAATATTATTGCTGTCTCTATTATTATTATTATTATTATTATTATTATTATTATTATTATTATTACATTGCTCAGATTTAAGGTTTACATTATGCAGTCAGTTTTATATTTATTGTACATAAATTCACACATTTCAAGCCTTTTTATTTTACTGTTGATCAGTATAACTCATGAAAATGATAAATAAATCTTATAACTCATGAAAATCAGTAATCCAGAATCTCAAATTAGTAGAATATTTGATTGTGAGTTTGATTACTTTACTATTCAAACAGTTTAAATAATGTGTATCTCTCAGCTACAACTGTCACATTTCTAATATCAAGTCACTACTGAACCAAAGACAGCCCCTCCTGGACTAAGAAAAACAACTTAATCAGTGCTCCAAAGTCCTCTTTTCAGATGATAGGCAGTTTTGCATTTCATTTAGAAATCAAGGTTCTAGAGTCTGGAGGAAAAGTTGAGATACACTTAATCCATGGTGTCTGAAGTCCAGTGTGAAGTTTCTGCAGTTTGTGATGGTTTGAGTTCATGTCATCTGCTGGTGTTGGTTCACTGTGTCCAAAGTCAATACATCCATCTAACAGAAGATCCAAGCTTTATGATGATCTTCATTTCCTTTGCTACATTGCTAAAACTACTACTGACAATGATATATGTTTTTATATGCAATACATATAAATACATAATACAAAAAATATGACAATTGACCTATTCAAGTTCAATTCTGATCTAACAAGTTTCCTTTAAGCAGAACTTGATCCAGTTTGTTGTGAATTCTTTTTTGTGCCATTAATACCTGTTACATTTTTCACAGCTCTACTGAAATCAGACCCTAGTGTTTCCTCCATCAACATAGTCATGAGGAGGGAAGTAGTTAAGTGCTTCTGCGGTCACCATGTGTAAAATGCCAAAGAAAGAAGGCAGATATTATTTATAATAACTGTTATCTCGGGTTCAGTGGGATCTACAGTGCCTTGCAAATCACAGTATGAGTTTGAGCTTGTGTACACAACGTTCAACCTTTGACTAAATTGATGTCTGTAAACATTTGTGACTCAAAACATCACCCCAATAACCCAGCGTCTGTGACAAACACCACTCTGTATCAGTATAAAGCAAAAGAAGGCTTACTTTTACTTTGATTCTGTCTTTGGGATATGAGGAAGCATTAACTTGGCATGAGGTTTCGGCTGTAATAAGGGTGAATGACAGTGACACATATTAAGGCACTTGGAAAGGTTTCAGCTGAATTTTTCGTTGTGAAATATTGTTGGCCCTGAGAGGCCTGGCTATTGAAATCTTTTATAGCCTCTTTCTGGTTTAGCACTGATGACAGTCAGAGTAAATATAAACAAGACATCCTGAAGTGTGTGGTGCAGGTAAATGCAGTTAAATAAAATATAAGTTAAAAATTAACCCTTTGTAATGTAAACCTATAATTGTCATATCTTGTATCTACACTCATTGTCCATTTTAGCTCCACAGTCCATATAGGTGCACTTTATAGTTCCACAATCACAGACTAGTCCATGCGTGTCCACTAGTGTGTTTATGTCTGTTGCATGGCATGGATGGGTTAAATGCCAATGTCAAATTAACTTTGTGTGCAAGCACATTGATCAATGATTGATTAATAAAGCATCTAAATATTTGACTGTTCAGTACCTAAAAGTTTAACCCACTGCATAGACAAGTAATGAACTTTTAAACCATTTTTCTTTACAAAAATGACCATGAAATACTTTAAAAGTAATGAAGATATGGTGACTATAAATTTGAATTAAATATACCTCAGTCAGTGTGATAAAGACTGTCATACAGGTAGATTAGTGTTAATTTCCGATCACTAATATCCATGGCTGTAGGAGTGGAGGCCGGCGCCCCTCCAGCCGTCTTCATCAGCTGCTGCAGTGTGACATGAAAGCTCTGTTATCTTTGTGGACATGTGTAATGTTGGTTTTTTCACCCTGAAAATTGTGCAGTGATCCGTGAATAATGTGTCAGTATACTGTATAGGTGGAGTGTTCATGGTCTGAACGTAATGAATAACAAACTCAAGTCAGAAGACACAACAGAAAGCTGCCAAAAGAGTATGTCTCCATGCATTACATCACCATTTGATTAGGAGAAAATTGAATGCTGGAAATTCTCAGCACATGTCATAACATCAGACTGAGGGATATTTAATGCAAATTTCATTACCAGATCTTCATTAGTATTTAAGTTATTTAGGATTGTTTGGGTAAAGAAACAAACCAGAAACCTTGTATTTGTCTAAGAGAAGTTTGACTTGCATTAGTTTGAGACATTTGTTTGATCCACAAAGCTGAGCACCATGATATGTATGAGCTTTGCTCTCAAAGTACAGTTCTCTATTTTGTGAATTTCTGTATGCAACCATTATCTAGATATTGAAGGAGCAGGTGTGTGTCCCTAAGTGTTATTTTTTGGGTTCAATACCACCTTCTACCTGATGGATAACCCCCATTTAGCCCAATTAAATGTTAAAAACATTGATTTGTTTCCCTATATTGCTTAGACTACACCTCAAGATACAAAAACTCTTGGCCCTTGGTATAAAATATCTGTATTTCATGATATATAGTCAATATTTGATGACAAATGTCATATTTAAACTATAATATGCGGAGTACATGTCTACATCTTTGCATTTCAGTACCAAGACAACCAAGGCCCCATTTCTCCAGGACTTTATGACATGACCTGAAGTGAATTTATGGGCACACAGTGACAGGAGCTTAGGCAAAATGTTCCTCTCAGCCTTTTTTCTGCTCTTTTATGTCTCAATTCTGTTCTTTTTTCTAATATCCCTGTCTCATCTAACCTTGTAATGATATTCTTCTGTCTTGCCTGAACACTGCCGAGCTTCTCTCCTGCCATGTAGCCATTTTTAGCCCCATAATTTCCTTGGCAGTAAGATCCTGATGAGGTTGGTCAGGGATGAAGACTTCTATTAAGTTGGTTGTTGTACATGAGGAAAATTACGGCTCCATAAAGCAGCGCTCCTGCCAGTCCCCAAGGTGAGCTGTAGCATGAAGAGCAAACTCACCCTCTACCACTGTACATGTTTGCCCTGAAAGTTTCACAGATCTAAGGGTTGCAGGAAAACTATATCTATCTATGAATTATTATTATTAGTAGTAGTAGTAGTATTATTAGTATTATTAGTATTATTATTATTATTATTTGTGTATGCTATAGTAGAGCTGATGCTGGTAACTGATGTGCTGCACTGAATTGTTTATTTCAACATGACTTGGTGCTCAAACTGACCATAGATCATCCAGTTCCATAATATTGCAATACAAATACAGTCATGTGACAGAATTAATTAAATATCTCACAAAATAAAGGTTAAACTAATGGGTTCCTGCTCAATAGTACTCACTTTATGAATTTACTTTCAGTATTTATCCTGTTTTATGGTTTTGAAGTCTCTTTTTGCCTTTATTGCTTTTGCTTATTGACCATGCTCTGCACAGGCCAGTGCTGTACTCTTTTGACAGACAGATCCCAAAATGGGTTTTGGTAAGTCCTCATATCCTGCAGCCTTTCACTCACATGTCAGCCTTGTGTCAGGAACTTCTCCAATTTTCAGCACCTGCAAAGCAAAAAAAATAAAATAAAACAGTCTTACAATAAAAAGGACAAATTAGATTTACTCCATTCAACAACTTTCTCTTTATTTATTTATTACTCTTTAAGGACAAGGAGTAAGATAGTGTTTAAAAGCATATTTGTAAATCATTTGAACTGTGTGACTGATTTTTTAACTGTATTATATTCAATCAAAAACTGACTGACCTTATAAAATACACACAACTTTGAATTTCATTATTAAAAACACATCCATACTTTGGAAAATAAGACACAGTTATAGGACCAGCACAGAGCTGGTGGTTCATTCTCAGCACTGTGACACTGATGTGGTGGTGGTGTGTTAGTGTGTGTTTGAGTGGATCAGACAAAGCAGAGCTCCTGATGTTTTTAAACACCTCAGTGTCACTGCTGGAGTGAAAATAGTGCAGCAGCCAACTAACAGTGTCTTTTGAGCAGCAATGAAGGACTAGAGGACCAACAAAAACTGCAGCAACAGATGAGATACTGTCTCTGACTTTAAATCTACAAGGACAAGTCGGACCAACAAAGTGGCATCAAGGTTCAGCACAACACACACTAACACACCACCACCACCACATCCATGTCACTGCAGCGCTGAGATAGATCTAATGAGGTTGTGTTATTGTTATGGTTGATTATTGTATGTACTGTATGTAAGCTTTTTTTTCGATGTAAATAGATATTTGCCCTGTTGGAAGTCTAGTGGAGTATTTCATTGCAGTGCTCTAATAAGATGGTATGCAGTTAAAGTACCTCTTTTAGGACATCTAAGTCAGCACAGTGGTCTAAAATGATCATTATAATGGTATAACAATGCATAGCTACATTACTCATGAACATACACAGTAGATATGTTGTTATATATTTTTTTCTTAAAACAAAAATTCCATTTCCCACTTGTATAAATATACACCATAATCTGACAGCTCATTTCTTCAAAAATTATGACATTTGAATGAGATATGTAAATATTTATATATATTAAATATTTAGATTTTTAAAACATGCTCATTGTGTTAAAGTTTAATAATGCATTTGTAAACTGATGGCTTTCCTTTGCATAGAACATGTTATGAAGATAAATACGATAGAAAGGAATAAATGAATAAATTATTATTGAATATTAATATTGATTAAGGTTTATTTTTAAGTATGGCATTTGGCATAGAACGTTTGATAGAAATATGTTTCACAATAAAGGATAACAGGAGTTCTACAAGACATATGATATGTAGAACCAATAAACTATCAGCAGATACCTATAAACTGTGATGTAAAGCAATCCAGCAGGCTGGACATTCCAGAGATGACATTCCAGAGACATTCAAGACATTCCAGAGATGCTGGATTGTAATTATCATTTCAGAGACATCACAACATAGTTGTTTGACTATAACAAATTGGCCATTAATAAAATTTTCATGCCTTCTCGTTTGTTAAATATAGAACACATTGACTATGAAAACTATGTTCACTCATCATGAAACATCATGAAAAGTTCTTTTTGTATATAATTTGTATATAAATGTACATATTTTGTTTCATAATTTAATTTGAAAGGGTAAACTGATGGTAATCAGTAGGGGTGTAAAAAATAACCGATTTGAATCGGAAGACCGATTTTGACTTAAACGATGTGAGTGCATCGGTACATGGACCCCTGAATCGGTCTATTTGTAAAGTGAACCGGCCGATGGCCTGATTCAAGAGCTGTCAATTGGTTTCGTTTTACTAATATGCTTCAGCTGCGCTCTCTCTCTCTCTCCCTCCCTCCCTCCATCCCCTGCCCCCCTCCCCTCTCTCTCTCGCTTGCTCTCTCTCATGAACTGTTGTGATACTTGTCACAGTCACGTTTCAAAGACAAACGTCCGACCACATATATACTGTACAACACTCCGCCGACCTTAAAATCTAAAGTTTGGAAGAAGTTCGGTCTTTAAATGAAGAACGGAGAACATTTGGTGAGACGACATGAGGAAAGGGGTGATGAGGACACTAGCACCGCTAGTCCAAAGACACAGCATGACAAACAGAAAAACAGGACTTCTTCAGCCAAAACTCGACCACAACTCAGGTAGAGCCAAAGTAATAACGGCTTCAATAACCTGGTTCATTGTCAAAGACTTAAGACCATACTGTGTGGTGGAGAATGAGGGCTTTGGGGACTTGTTTAAAACATTGGAGCCCCGGTACCACATCCCAACGCCACAGTATTTTACTGTTTCTGAATTCACAGGTCAAATACAACTTTACTAGTTCTCTAGTATTTCATTAATCTATTTGAATACAAAAACACATTTTTAGTATTAACTTATGTTGAATCATAATGTACATTATCTATTTTAAACAAGTAACTTGTATTATTTCCTACCCTATTATATTGAACCGAATCGTATCGAAATCCTCCTCAATCGAATTGAATTGAATCTAATCAGTCCAATTAAGAATAAATCGTTTCTGAATCGTATCGTACCGCATGAATTGAGATATATATCGGATCATCATTTATTGGACAGATACACACCCCTAGTAATCAGCCTGTGGCACTATTGAGGTGGTATGGAAGCCCAGGTTGCTTTGATAGCAGCCTTCAGCTCATCTGCATTGTTGGGTCTGGTGTCTCTCATCTTCCTCTTGAGAATAGCTCATAGACTTTCTATGGGGTTTAGGTCAGGTGAGGTTTGTTGGCCAATCAAGCACAGTGCACTGTGGTTATTAAACCAGGTATTGGTCCTTTTGGCAGTGTGGGCAGATGCCAAGTCATGAAGTGCTCTAAAATGTCCTGGTAGACATCTGCACTGATTGTTGGACTTGATAGAAGACAGTGAACCAACACCAGCAAATGACATGGATCCCCAACAAGCATTGATCATAGAAACTTCACACTAGACCTCAAGCAGCTTGGATTGTGTGCCTCTCCACTTTTCCTCCAGACTCTGGGACCTTGATTTTCAAATAAAATGTAAAAAATTACTTTCAGTGATGGTTTGGTAAGCAGATGATATGGCAACTCATAACATCACAGACTGAAAAAACTTCACACTGGACGTTTCTCCTTAATCTAGGTAAGACATTTCTGACATTGTCTCTGGTTCAGCAGTGGCTTGATATTAATTGAAGACTGACAAATACCCAATATTTATTCTGTTTGAATAGTAATTAGTCACAATTAAATATTTTAATAATTTGAGATATTGTACTGAAATTCCATCAACTATGAATGGTCATATTGTTTTGGCTCATTGTTGAAAATGTGATGTGATGTCCCCATTTCCTCCCCTCTGCCATTTTTGTAGATTGTAATCTACAAGACAGTGAAACCACATTCTGAAGCACTACAGTAAGTTTCTTCCTCCTGCATAACGAGCACTGAATTTATTTCATAAAAGGCAAAGCTGTCCAATTAATTCCAGTAATGGCTCTAATTAAGTTAGCAGAGTGCCTGGATGCTGCACTGACACTCATCCAGTTGAAGGTCATTGTTGAATGCATGTTTAAAATGAAGCTTTACAAATTAAACCATATTTTTCATGTTCAATAGTTATTTTAGTATGCAAATAAAATATTAGCTGAATAACAGTGTATTTAAGCAGTGCTATCATTTGCAAAATTACCTAAATACATAGCAAAATAAACAATTTTATTTTATTCAATATGAGCTAAGTGTGTGTGTGACTACAGTTTCTTAACTGGCAGGTTTCCTCTCAGGTATAAATTAATGTAATTTATAAGGCCAGACATTAATTATGCCATTTTAATGAATGGTGACAGCTGAAACTCAGCTTCATTTTCTTAAATCACTCAATTTACTGTGTAGTCTCAGGTATATTTAAAGAATTGGGAGAGATTAACAAACCCTAATCTGTACAAAATAAAAAGTCAGTCCAACTTAAAATATTAAGGCAACTTACTGCACTCCTTTCACAACTAAATTTTTTTAGTTTAGTCACAAGTTCTCCTAAATTATAATTTGGTAAACATTATAAAATATATGTTTTATGCAGTTGTGCAAACCCTGAGGTCAGTGAGGTCTGATGACTTTGGAGGATGTTTAACTAAACTAAGAAGTTTGACTTTGGTTTGAATCAAGTTGAAGTAATTAAATAAATGAGTGCACTAAGTTGCCTTAAAATTAAGTTGAGGGGACATTTTAGTTTTTACAATTTTGTGACAAATAGTATCACATCTGCATATGCTTTACTACTGGTAGTCAGAAGTTTGGCTGCCAGGATGATTGAACAACTGTTTATCGGTGCAAAGAAAAAACAATAAAGTCCATGGAAATAATTTTTCATGTTTTTTTTCTGCAGCACAGCTGTTTATCTTTGCATTTTTTAGTATAAGATGCAAATTATGTAATAGCTTATTATGTCACTCTGAAACCATACAGCATATCCAATAATATAGCTGCACAGTCAACCATGTAAAAGATACAAAATTGATGACTAAATTAGAGAGGGAAACTGAGAAAACAGAAAACAAATACATTATACTGTATTATATCTCAGTACACAATTTCATTTGTTTTCGTACAAAATTAAACTGTCTGACCTGGACTGAGGAGAAAATCAACTGGACTGTTCCTCAGTGCTCCAAAGTTCTCTTTTCAGATGAAAGTCAGTTTTGCATTTCATTTGTAAATTAAGGTTCTAGAGTCTGGAGGAAGAGTGGAGAGACACAGAACCAAAGGTGTCTGAAGTCCAGTGTGAAGTTTCTGCAGTCTGTGATGGTTTGAGGTGTCATGTCATCTGCTGGTGTTGGTCCACTGTGTTTGATCAAGTCCAAAGTCAACACAGTCATCTACCAGGAGATTTTAGAGCACTTTATGCTTCCATCTGCTGACAACCTTTATAGACATATCAATTTCTTTTTGCAGCTGCCCACAGTGTCAAAACTACTGCCCACTGATATCACTGTACGTGATTGAGCCACCAACTCTTGAGCTAGAAGTCAAATTGATCAACACTCAAACAAAAGGTTTGAAATATGTCCTTTTACATATAATGAATGTAAAATATGACAGTTTATCTTTTTGAATTAAATTATGAACAAAAATGAATGTTTTAACAAATGTTCATTTTTCTAACGTTTTACAATTTTTGACTGTCCTTCTGTTTTTTATTCATTGATTTATATGTTTTAAAAGAAGGATCAACACAATGTATCAATTACACAAACCTCCACTTCTGCTGCTAAGGTGCATGCACATGTTTTCAGTGATGCTTCTCTTCAAAGCATATTACTCTGGTCCATGGACTGGTGCTGGCACGCCTACTTGCACCATTGTGATAGAGCACATGGCTGGAAGGAGGAGTCCTGGAAGGATGCCTAATTGCTTACAGCTGCAACCGTTTTGGACTCATTCAATTCTGATTAAAACTGCTTTTCCCTGAGAAGCAAGAGGGAAGCTACTACAACATGTCTCTAAGGCCAGTGTTACACTATATTATATTTACCCTGATTTTAGCCCCAATTCTTTGAACCTAATTTATAGTATATCATGGTCAACCTGTCAAGTGTGAACAGGTCCCATCAATAGCCAATTAAATTGTTTGCCAAAAATACACAACACAACAATAGAGCACAATCATGAGGCCTGGGCATGTAAACCTCACATTTTTGACACTTTTTGTTCAGACTACTCAAACTCATAGCCAAGATAACTACCTGAAAGACAATTCATAATGCTTTCCACACTACAGTTCTATGAAGGAAGCCATATAAGCTCCATAAACTATATATATATATATATATATATATAAATCTGATGCACAAGCGACATCTGCAAACAACAACAATGATGGACAAGCGACATCGGCAAACTGCAACAATGGACAACGAAGCCACTTCTCTTGGTCCACTGAGGGACAACTTTAGCTTTAAAAAACATTCTGATGGGACTTTCGAAAAGACTACTGTTGTATGCAAGTTGTTTAAAAAGGAATTTGCTTATCACCAAAGCTTCTCAAGCCTAAAATACCATCTCAATGCCAAACATGTTGCCGCAAGCACAGCCGTTCCCACAGCTAATGTCAGCATCCCCAGCAGTGGTAAAAAATAAACGCTCCAGCCAGCCCACATTAGACCAGATGACAAGATGTTAAACTATCACAAGAGTCGCAGTATTGTATAGTTATTTTATTTATTTTTAATTTTTACAAGTCTGTACAAGAAATTGTGCTATCATTATTGTCTAGTGTGCTGCTTACATTAATTAATTTATTTTTCAAATAAGTTAAACACTCAGGGGTTTCTGAAATACTTGAAATCTGAATAAATATTATAGCACTTTGCCATAAATTTTGTTGTTAAGCATATACTGTATGTCTGTTCATTCAAAATTTTAGTAGCAAAAGGATTTTTTTTAATTGAAAATGTTTAATTTGTTGATATATGGTTTGTGATTAATTGCGATTAATTAATTACAGACCCTGAAATTAACTCAATTAAAATTTTTAATCGAGTCCCATCACTAATATATATATATATATATATATATGTATATATTAGTCACCTTACATGTTTAAGGTGGTAGCAACTTCAGGCTTCTGCAGATGGCACTGCACAAAGATGATCAGGCTATAAATACCTGCAGGGTGTGTGATGTGATTCACAGATTGTACAGTACAGTGAATGCCTTCTTCAGTGTTTGGAAAACAGGTCACAAATCAAATGTTATGGCTAAAATTAGTTATTTTATTTGAGTAACAAAGGCCACAATGTGAAGGAATTAGCTAAATTTGCAGGTGAATGGAAGCATCATACAGGTCTACCAACACTGGTAAAAATTCCAGTCTACAGGAAATTCTGTATGGGCTAGCGAATCACCAGTGGATGGGGTAACCCTGCCAAAGTGCAAAATGTTTTGCTGACTCTGCCATATAAACAGACATAGCACATAGCAATATCTTCATGGATAAACAGAAAAGGTTATTTCCATAGGACAGCAGCAGGTCCAGTATGCGGAATTTCCTACCAAAAGTCCTACACCCTGGAATTCCTGCCAAGGGACCAAGTGCTTGTATAGCTAACTACTGCAGACAGCAAACTCAGTTGGATTGGGTTTATCAGTCTGTTCAACACTCAAGAGGAATTACTACCCTGCCAGCTTGTCATTTCAGTGTCTAAACTGAGACTCCAAAGGTCCTGGAGGACACTGACTGAATTTGACATATTTTCTCCAGAAGCACAATTTCAACAAACAACCAAGTGTGGTAATAAAGCAATAGCCCTGGTGAGTATCTGAGGTGTGAGGCAAATCAGAGGTGAGAAAAGGTGTTAGGACTAGTGGTTACTGAGAGTTAAATGGCCAGTGGGCCAATCATGTCATACATAAGAATAGTATCCTATACCCTTGGATGCAGATCCAAGCTTAGGTTCATTTTCAAATGATTTTTATTACTTCATCTTAATGCTAGTAATCTGAGGTTTTACGTGGGGCTGGAGAAAATTACCTTAGCTTTACCTATCTTACATGCTAAGTATGCCTTTAAAGGCCAGGTTTGAGGAGAGAGGTGCTTCATGTTGTAAACAGTAAGCAAAGGATGGGTTTAGTTTGAGATTTCTGGAGAATGGTTATGCATAGACAGCTGAAAATTGGTAGGCATGTAGTTATAGTAGGTCTGAGAAATTGTAGTTGTTTTTTTTTTTTATCTGTAATAAGAATAGTTGATGGTAGCAACTAATTAATTTTACATAATGGATCTGCCTGTGGTTCCAGTAAACACAGGGTGCCTCTGTGCAAACAGGATACCACAGTCCACACAGAAGACAGATTTATAGTGGCCTTATTATAGATATTATAACAGTTTCATTGCACACTGTTCAATAGATAATCTCTTACAAATCTGGTCTGAATTGTGAGAACCTGAGGAAGTCCAGTGGAGATTTGCGTCAGACAAGGCCTTAATAAGCTAGCTCATAATCTAAAGAATTGCCTCACTCAATTACTACTAATGAATGGTGACTTCAGCAAGTCAATCATCCTGCAGACTATGCTTTCTCAAGAGATCAAGGGTGATCATTTTCATCTTTTAAATAGAATTACATGAGCCCTGGGCTGCATTTAAGAGACCTGGGCTGCTACAGTTCTCCTCTCTTACTCCAGATGAATGTGGAAGAGTTAAAGAAAGAAAACGAGCAAGAAGACTGAAGAGAATGAAAAGTGATTGAGGAAATTGAGGTGTAGCTGATTCCTTCCATGCTCACACACTTCCAGTACTCCTGTAACCAATCATAGAACATAGTAACTTGGAAATCTACACTCATTGTCCATTATCAGCTCCAATGATTGACCTGATGGTGGTGTGTTGGTGCGCATTAAGGGGATCAGACACAATAGAATTGCTGGAATTTTTAAAAAGTATGTCCACTCTTTTTCCACTCTATTAGACACACCTACCTTGTTGGTACAATGACAGTAGCTCATCTGTTGCTACACAGTTTATGGTGGTCCTCTAGTCTAGGGATGTCAAACTCCTGTTCTGAAGGGCAGGTGCACAGCACAGTTTGGTGATTTCTCTGCTCTGACACTTCAATTAAACCTAGTAATTACTTGCTGAGTTGAATGAGATGTGTTTGATCAGGAAGATCACCAAACTGTGCAGGAATCTGGCCCACCAGGACTTTAGTTTGACACCTCTGCTCTAGTCCTTCACTGGTGGTTGCCGTTGGTTGGTTGGTGCACTATTATCACTCCATCAGTGACACTGAGGTGTTTAAAAAAAAACATCAGCAGCTCTACTGTGCCTCATCCACTCCTACTAGCTAACACACCACCACCACATCAGAATCATTGAGAATGATCCACTAATCAAATGTTCTGTGAGGGTCCTGACCATTGAAGAACAAGGTGAACAAATTATACAGAGGAACAGATGGACTACAGTCTGTAATTGTAGAACTACAAAGTGCATCTGTATGTTTTTATGACCTCTTTAAAACACTTCCTGTGTGGCTTCCACTTGAAACCACTTCATCAAGTATTTGAAATAGCTTCTCTCATCTCCTCTGGTATTTGGACAGCTGGTAAGATGATGTCACAAAATCATTTTCCAGTCCCAGACAAGAGGAGAGGGATTTGTAGAGATTTCCTGTTACTTTTAGGAATTCTGGATGCAGCTCTGATGTTCGTTTTCAATTTCCTCTTGTCAGTGCATCAATAAAAGCGTAAGGCGACTTGCAATACTCCAGAAAGGAGTCCAGGTTGCTTATGGTGTTGCAGGGCAGACAGTGGCAGTACCATCAGCAATCTCTCCCAAGGCCCTCCAGACCAGCTATCCACCATTACCCAGTAATGTGAACATGCTCATTTCAGCACCATTGTTGTGGACTGTCATAGAGTGCATGGCTGGAGGGCAGAGTTGTGGAGTGATGCTGGGCTGCCTGCCACTAATTACCTCCAGCTGTAGCCATTTCTGGCTGACTTAAGGGAGCTTAAAAGCCTCGCTTCCAGCAGTAACAGGAGGCGAGCTACTAGACACTCTATAACATGTGAACTTTTCTATCCCTTATTTCTCTTTACCTTACCAGATAAACCAACACAGCTTTGATCCACCCATCCAACTCACAGCACAGAGCTGCCAGTTTGGCTGGTTTCCCAACAAATTGGGTTGTCATATTTTGGAGGGGCTACTTTTAAAATTGTTATAATAATAGTATGGCAATTATTATTATTAATTGTAATAATAATATTGTAATATTAGTAGTAACAATAATAAAATAGCAATACTACAAAAGTCTAAAATGTAAAAGTAACTAGATTTTAAAAAAACAAGGCAAGATTAACAGATTTGAGAGTACACTAGTAGTTAATCCCCCCAAAAAAGAAAGTGTGTAATTAATTGTACATTCATTATTATTCATTATACTTAACAAGTATCACCATGTTTCATTATATGTAGTAAAATAATAACATAAAATAATGTATACTCTAAAATTATAATTTAAATACAGTATATACATACTATTAAAATACAGTATTATTAATATACCAATAAAACAACAATGTTATATATATATATATATATATATATATATATATATATATAATCAGTGGCGAATGCTGGTCTTTCAAGGAGGGGAAGCTCAATTCCGGCCTACATTCTACCTTCCATTCCTTTTTAAGAAAATGATCTGTGACCCTGTCGTACCAACAAGGCGTCTTTTCCAGGGACTTGACTAGTGTCCTCTTAATGGCCAGCAGAACTAGGCTGCTTAAACGGCCTTGGCTCATGGTGTTGCGGGTGTAAGACTTGAACCGCTTTAAAAACAGGAGAAGCTCTTTACTTGCGTGAGGCTAGTGTGAAGTGTGTCCGCCTGTGAGTGCTACCGTTGGACAGAATCTGCGATAGAAGTCAGAAAGAGTGGTAGAAGTGAGTCTCCAAACACAAGCAGCTACAAAAAAAACACCAGAAATAAAAGCTCGATTTGTCGCTGTGATGTTTGTCCTGTTCTGTTCTGTTTCTTTCATCTGTCCTTCACGCACCTTCAGAGTAGATTGTAGTTCACTTCCTGTTCAGCCATCATTCAAGTTTCCATTCACCATATCACTCCCACACTACATTTCCCACGATGCACCTCACCTTACATCACTTCCTCGTTTCTACTCACCTGTGTTTCATTTTGTAATCAATGTTTCCCTTTAAAAGCAGCACTCTCCGTTTAGTCCTTGCTCATTGTTTCTCATTCACGTGTCTTGTTTTCTTTCCAGTTCAGGTTTGGTTGTTTTTGTCTTGATGTTTAGTCCTTTTGTGGTTTAGTGCTGGTACTTAGTCATTTTTGTGTTTGGAATTGTTTTGGCGTTCTCTCCCTCCCTCACACACCTTCTCCTTTTCTATCTTCTATCTAGTTGTTCCTTCTGTTTTGATCTGTTTGTTTCTATCATTCCCTTCTGAGTTATATTGTGTTTGTTCTGAGTATTTTACTTCAGGTCAGAATTCTTGTTGTTTTTGGTCATGTCCGAGTTCATATTGTTCTTGTCTGGGTTCATGTCTAAGTTACTTGTTTTGTAATTGTTACTACTTCTGAGTTTTTGCCTTTGTGTTTGTCTAGATCTGAGTTCTGGTTTCGTTGGGTTTTCCTAGTTCTGTTCAGCCCCTGTTTCTACCTTTCTCCTGTATTTAGTTTAATAAAGATATGTTTTACCTGCACTCACCTTCAGTCTTGTTCTCTGTGGTTCTCACGTAGCTCTGGATCCCACGTCACAGTCGCTAGTCGTTTTTATCAAAGAAAATGCCGCTAAGATGAAAGTCTCTGTTTCAACTCAGAACAGAATGAAAATTAAAAAAAAAAATGCTCCCACGTATGTTTACACAAAAAGATCCCTGATTTGCTCATTTAGCTGTCAATCAAAAAGGGATTCAGCCTCAGACACATCATCCAATCATCATGCAGAAGCTGAGCGTCCGGGCCAGCCGAGGCCAGCCCACTGCCCCATAGACCCCCGATGGGCGGGACAAAGCCCATGATTTATCCAATGACTCGTCTCGTTTCGCTGCACGCTTTGCTTTGCCATTGAACTCTGTGGACGCTGAGCGTCCACCTTGTTTAAAGCACTGTGAAGCTGCGGGAATGAGTGAGAGGAAAGCCGCGTCGTTACCAGTGATAAGAAGCTGATTCTGAACAAAAGTTGAGCGCGTTGTAGCTCATATTTAGTCAATGACATGTACACACAACAGTATATTATTGATCACTTATTTTTTGACATTTTAGTGGAAGCTGAGCTTCCCTTGCAGTCTTAGAGCATCTGCCACTGATATGTATATGTGTGTGTGTGTGTGTGTGTGTGTGTGTACAAACCGGATTCCAAAAAAGTTGGGACACACAAACAAATTGTGAAAGAACTGAACACAATGATGTGGAGGTGCCAACATCTAATATTTTATTCAGAATAGAACACAAATCACAGATCAAAAGTTTAAACTGAGAGAATGTATCACTTTAAGGGAAAAATAT